>MDKH01172515.1:0-14772 GCA_005239495.1 Nicotiana undulata | reverse complement strand
CCAGAAGATGAGGAGCTTGGACTGGTGAGAAGCAATGACTACATTGAAGCACCTATGGGAGATAGAATAGGTGATGGACCAGGTCCAACAACCCCACGCAACTCGACAGGGGGAATCTCTCATGAAAATACTGGTCCTGATCCTGTTCCACTGCAACAAGACAACTTGGAACAATCCAGAAGTGAACAACTGGCTCTCAAACCACACAGATATCAAAGTTCTCACCCTCTTGAGAACATCATAACAGACCTGAGATTTGGAATAAAAACTAGATCCTCCTTGAAAAATTTATGTGCGCTTGATGCATTTCTATCCATGATTGAACCAAAGAACATTGCTAAAGCCCTGAAAGATGCTGACTGGGTAACTGTTATGCAAGAGGAGCTGAATCAATTTGAAAGAAGTCAATTATGGAACTTGGTACCCAGACCACTGGACAGATCAATAATTGGCACCAAGTGGGTCTTCAGGAATAAACTCGATGAGGATGGAACTGTTACTAAAACAAGGCAAGAGTGGTTGTTCAAGGATACAACCAAGAAGAGGGAAATAATTATGATGAGACCTTTTCTCCTGTGGCAAGATTAGAGGCAATCAGACTTCTTATAGCATTTGTTGCACACATGGAATTCACTTTGCATCAGATGGATGTAAAGAGAGCCTTTCTCAATGGCTATTTGAAGGAAGAAGTATTTGTAAAACAGCCTCCTGGCTTTGAAAGCAAAGAATCACCCGAGCATGTATATAAACTTGACAAGGCTCTCTATGGTCTCAAGCAAGCACCTAGAGCTTGGTACGAGAGATTGTCAAAATTCCTGCTGGAACATGGGTACAAACGAGGCAAAATAAATAGTACTTCGTTCTTAAAGGAAAAGGGAAAAGATCTTCTGATTTTACAAATTTATGTTGATGATATCATATTTGGGGCAACAACTGAGAAGCTCAGCAAGGAATTTGCTACATTACTGAAGAGTGAACCTTGTTCATCCGTTGATCAGAAGACGTACAGAGGCATGATTGGATCTCTACTATATCTTACTACAAGTAGACCTGATATTGTGTTCAGTGTGGGACTATGTGCTAGGTTTCAAGTCAATCCAAAGGAGTCCCATATCACTACAGTGAAGAGAATCTTGAGATATTTGAAGGGCACTACTGATTTGTGTCTTTGGTATCCTAAAGGTAGTAATTTTGACCTTGTAGGATATGCTGATGCTGATTATGCAGGTTTCCTGGTTGACAGGAAAAGTACTTCAGGTATGGCTCACTTTTTGGGCTCCTTCCTTGTATCTTGGGCTACCAAGAAACAAAATTCAATAGCCTTGTCTACTGCTGATGCTGAATATGTGGTTGCAGCCTCTTGCTATGCTCAGTTGTTGTGGATTAAGCAACAACTCCTGGACTTTGGTATAGATGTGGGATGCATTCCTATTTATTGTGATAATACTAGTGCAATTAGTATGACTAAGAACCCGGTCATCACAAGAAAACTAAGCACATAGATGTTAGGCACCATTTCCTGAGGGATAATTATGAGAAGGGGATGAACTCAATTGAATTTTGTGCCACTGATTATCAAATTGCTGATATATTTACCAAAGCATTGAGTAGGGAGCATTATGAGAGAAACAAGCTTGAATTAGGGATGATTAAGATCACCTATTGAAGAAAAAAAAAAAGGAGAAAGTTTTATGGCTAGAAATTTTAATTGGGTACTTAATCAGATTAATCATTGCTCAGCACTATGTCTTTGTTTTCATACTCTTCTGACATGTATTAATATGATTCCCTAGTTGCTAATGATGTTTCTCTATTTGTGAATTGAGGCAAAATAAAGTTTTTTTTTGTTGAACCTGGTTCATTCATGTTGGTTTACATGACTGACAAGGTACGTTTTCATCTCCATACATGTATTAATTCAAGTGCAGTCATACATGAGTAGGACTCTATCCTTTTATGATTCAGTTCAAACTCTTGTACTTACCCCAAAATGAACCAGTTTCAAGAAGTTCCGTCTCATTAAATTAGCCTAGTTTTAGGGGGAAAGAAACGGTCTAATCAATGTCAAATCACTGACAGTCCTTAATCGATTAGTATCCTACTTGTGTTAATACTCGTCCGTTACAATCACCCCATCCACAAGTTATAAATAGGCCATCATTACCCATAGTGAATAAAGCTATAGACGAACCCTTTTCAAGTCATTCAAAACTCAAATCTCCATTGTCTTTAGCCCTTTCTTCTTTTTCTCTCAAAAATTAAAAATGTCGTCTGCTTCATCTGATTCCCAAAATCGTGACTACGATGAAGGAGTATATGAGTTTGATTCCCCACCGGTATACAGTTCTGAATCCTCTAAGACACCTGAAACCCCTGAATACCATGAAGCTCTTAGACCTACACCAAACCCTATTCCAGCCCCAAAACCCTGTCGTGTCAAGGTTCTTACACAAAAATCTGTGGCTTCAGAGTCACGAGAAAAGTTCTTGGAAGATTTTTTACGGGATGAAGAAGAACCCAAACCTGATTCATCCAGTGAATCATTTAAATCAGAACAAGAGGAAGATGCACCTAGTTCGTCAAGTGCTGAGAAAGGTAACACTGACGTTACCTCTGTGTTAAATTCTGAAAATAGATTTGTGCTAGTTGGGTCTGTGATGGATGTGGAAGTGCCAAGAAAGCCATGAAATACTGGGAAATTTAGTGAGAATGAGGGAGATGCAGATGTGAGGGGTTCTGGGAAGGATGGTTCCAGACTTAGTATATGTGGCCCCATTCCTGAAAATCTTGAAGATGATGTCGTGGTGACAGGGGGAACTAATGAAGTGGAGGATGTTGCTGCTGGATTAGAACAGCTTATGAAGGAGATAGATGATCGTGTTTTTTCTGGGGAAGAAACCTTGGCTGAGATACTTAAGAAACTGGGGGACTCATACAACCACAAGAAGAGAAGGACTCCCAAGTCCATTAAGTCGAAGGCCTCAAAGAAAAGGAAAACTGATGAGTCTGTTGGTGTACCTGTACCAAGGGTACGAGCTACGAGAAATATTGTTCGTGAAGAACAGGAAAAGATGGAAAAAGCTCTTCAAGAGAGCAAAAGAAAGAGAGCTGAGAAAGGGAAAGCGAAAGTAGGGGAGCCTGTTGAGGCTATTGTTGTTGATGATGTGTTGGACCTGGTCCAACAAGATGAAGAGGTTACTCCAGTGGTGGTCAAGAAACCCAAAGCAAAATTGACTAAGACTTCCTCAAAGAAGTCAGCACCTATGTCTGCTACCACCATGGGTACATCTACAAGGACAAGGTTCAAGGTAAAATCGAAGAAGAAGGTTCAGATTGTTGAGAAAGATAATGATCCTGATTGGAGTGGAGATGATGAGAAGGAGGTTGGAGAAGTGTCGATTGACAGAGTTTCCATGTTTGTCAAGCGACATATTTTGAAGGGAAAATTGTTGAAAGACCTGGAGGAGCCAGGTATGAGGTACTTAGTAGATTTCTGGCAGCTCAAGGCTGGAAGGACATGGTTCTTCGCTTGGAGGGTAGGCTAGTCAAAAATGAGGTAATGGAATTCATGGGGAATGCAACTGTGATTAGAGTAAGGGTTACATCATTGGTCAGGGGAGTTGAAGTCTCTTTTGACGCACAAAAACTGGGAGTCATTCTTGACATTCAATCTGAGGGTTATGATGCTTATACAAGGCAGAGATGGCCTTTCTTGGATGGAATGGCCTCAGCACTTAATATCACCAGATTCTTTTGTGACAATGAAGAAGATCCTGAGCCAATGGCAGTGTACAAAAGCGAGATGAAGCCTGAACACAAGTTGTTCTTTGAGTTTGTGATTAAATTTGTGCTACCAAGACAAGAACGCAGGCACATTGCCAATTATATAGATCTAACGCTCATGGAGTCCCTATACAAAGGCAAGCAGATTAATTGGCCATCTCTGATCATTCAGCTCTTGGACAGGGTGGTAAATGGCACCAAGGCCCATGCGATTCCTTATGGATTTACACTTACTGCAGTTCTGGGTCATGTTGGAGTTTCCACAAAGAAGGCTGAAATGGCTACTGCTAAGGATTTCTTTGGGAAGGATACTTTGTTGTCATGTGATTACACTGTCAGTACCCCGGTAGATGAACCTGGTTCATCTCGGAAGCAACCGGTCAACAGCAAGGTCCGTACTCTGGTGCAAGAAAGTGAGCAAAAGGATATGGAGATCCTTTGCTTGAAGACTCGCTTAGTTGAGGTAGAAGGTGAGCGTGATGTTCTCAAACCTGAATTAGCCAAGGAGAAGGAGAAAAATGAGGGTGTCTTACACCAAATGTTGTCTCTTCTCCAAACCAAGAGTCCTGCCTCGTCTGCACCACCCCAAACTTAGGAATTTCCAGAACTACCCCCCTTCTATCATGTTAAGTGCCCAGTTCGAGAATGTGTTTAGTTGTTTGTTTCAGTTTTTTTTAATTCTGTCGTACTCATGTTTTGGTTGTCTTTGGCTTAATCTATTTTGGTGTTGATAAACCATGTTAATTAAATGAAATCTTGGTGTTTTGAAAAATGTCTCTATTTATGATTTAGCTTACATTATTGGTTTCTTGTGTTGATTAATCATGTTTGCACCTGTAGTTGCCTATATTGCCCATGAGTAAGAATTAATTACTGGTAAGTATCATTTTGCAACTTTTCGATGATGCGAAAAGGGGGAATATGTGCTCAAGTGCTTCAGTCGTTTCAATTATTGAAAATCTTTAAGTGATATTTATAACCTAATGAACCTGGTTCTTGATGATTAATGCTCACAAAAATACAAAGTGTTGGATGTGTATACATGATAAATGCACAGAGTTTGTCATCATCAAAAAGGGGGAATTTGTTAAACCATGTCCATCATAAACACATCTGAATGAAGCAGCTGGATCACAAATCGTACAAGTCTAGGAGATATCAGTGATTGCTAAGTATCAAAGAACTAAGAGAATGTCTCCTAATACGAAAAGGTTGCAAATTGATAAGAGAAGATAGAAGTTGATTTCAGTTAGGACAGAAATAGAGGAAGGAAGTTGAGTTACAATCAAACTCGTCTACCAAGGAAGAGTTGGATCAGAATTGTATCATGGACTCAACATCAGGCCTCTATAAAATAATCCAGGTATTACTGCTGAAAGGTGTGACGCACAAGTGCAAAAGTGAATCAAGTTCTGAAGAAAGAGTTCCAGAGGTTTTGCAAACAGAATTATTGTGCGATACAAATGCTATAGTTCAACTAGAAGGAACAATTTCATTGTTTGTATGTTAAGTCTAGTTGATTGTAGTAGGAGTTTAAATATTGTATCTTATCAGCTTTATTAGAAGCAAATTGTAATAGGTACAAATTGATCAAGTTAGAGTTAGCTTGAATTCTGTAGAAATTAGCTAGAGGCTAGTTGATACAAAGAGGATTAGAGTTAGTCCTAGGATTACAAAAGAGTTTATTTTGTAAGTCCGTTTTGGCTCAGTGTTTAGTGAAGAGTTTTGAGCAAATCCTACTGAGGAGTAGGCCGTGGTTTTTTCACCTTTTGAGCCAGGTGTTTTCCACATAAAATCCTTGTGTCTTTACTATTACTGCTTAATTATTCCGCAAACTATAGTAAGTAGTAGACTAAGAAGAACCAGGTTCTTCTTATTAGACAGCACTCGAAAATTGGGTACTGCACAACTAACTTATAATATTGTGTAGTATTAAAGTCTAAAACATCATATCGCCTTGCCCCGAAACCTGGGACAAGTCCTCCTAATATGGCCTGGATCCCCGCACTCATAACATCTCACTGGTGCCATGGCCTGCTGCCTTGAAGAAGAACCGGGGATAGCTGGGGGACGGTGAGAACTCTCTAGTATAGCACTGAAGTAAGGCCTCACTGGAGCACCACGAGGAGGTGGTGAGGGTGCTGAATATGGGGGTCCTGCTGGGCTGGCCCCTGCCAAACTGACCTCTGCCCCTAGCTAGGGCGCCTCTGAAATCACCGGAGAATCTGGCTCTCTTATCATGTTGCACCTGCTCTCTGATCCTCAACCGATACCCCTCGATCCTGCGAGAAATCTCTACCACTAGCTAATAAGGAGTCCCCATCTCCACCTCTCGGGCCATGTTGGCCCTAATGCCTGGATGCAACCCGACTACAAACCTCCGCACTCTCTCAGCCTCCGTAGGTAGTATCATGAGTGCATGACGTGACAGCTCAGAAAATCTAGCCTTATAGTCTGTCACTGACATCGGACCCTGCTCCAGCTGCTCAAACTGGTACCGCAGCTCTACCCTCTCAGAGGTTGGAATGTATCTGTCCAGGAATATTCAAGTAAACTGCTCCCAGGTGACAAAAGGAGAACCTGTCGGTCTACCAAGAACATAGGACTGCCACCATCTGCGGGCCATACCCTCCATCTGAAAAGTAGTGAAGTCGACTACATGGGACTCCAATATCCTCATGTTGTGTAGTCTGTCCCTGCACCTATCAATGAAGTCCTGGGTATCCTCTCCCCTCTCACCCCCAAAGACAGGAGAGTGCAATCTAGTCCATATATCCAATAGCTTCTGCGGATCGCCGTCTGTAGCTGGTCAGAGCTCAGGTGTTGCTGCTGCCGGCCGGGCCCCGCCCACGGGCAGTGTACCCGGGGTCTGATATACTCTTGTTGCATGTCCTGCGGCCTGGGCAGTAGGGGTCTGGACTCCCCCTCCCTCCTGAGATGTGGCAGGATCCGCTAGAAATAAACCAGCCTAAGTCATAGTATCTATGAATCGCATCATATGGACCATGACCTCCTGAAAGCCTGGTGCGGTCATAAAGTCCACCGGAGCAGGATCTGCTGGGGGCACCTCACCCTAATCCTCTATAATAGGGTCCTCTGCTGGTGGTGCAACTGGAATATCTCTAGGACTCCCTCGTCCCCTACCTCGGTCCGGTGCCCTCCCCCAGCCTCTGCCACGGCGGGGGTAGCGGCATCTCCCGGGTCTGTAACGCCAGCTACGCGCGTCCTCACCATCTGTGAGAGAATAGAAGGGTGAGATTTAGTATACCATCGACTGCACGATAGAATCTGAATAAAAGAGGTTTCCTAACACCCTATAGCCTCCCGAAGAAAAGTACAGACGTCTCTGTACCGATCCGCAAGACTCTAATGGGTTTTCCCGTGACTCGTAAGACCTACGTGAACCTAGAGTTCTGATACCATGTTGTCACGACCCAAAATCCTAACTCATGCCGTGATGGTGCCCAACACCATGGTCAGGCAAGCCAAAAATTGATCTACTAGTGAAGTTCTTTTCTTTTATAAAAGCATTTCGATACTTGCCAATTTTAAGTTTAAAATATTAAGTGAAAATGGATAATTTAAAAAACTTGAATCAAAGTAACCAAAAGGATCATGAACCGACATATACAGTCCCAAAAATATAATGTCTACTACGTGTTCCAGGAACTAGTGTCACGAGTCTAAAGGCGAACTAGTAGAATATACAAAAGATAAAAATGAACTGTTATACTGTCTAAACGAAGTAGATAGTAATAAACAAAAGATAACTACATAGTGCTGCTGAGAATCGCCAAGGGAAATTAGCTCACCGTGAAGTCGGGTCCAGAATATACTCTCAGGATCAAGCTCCGGTCTAATAACCGGATGCACCAGCCTCGGAACCTATACAATTAAGTACAGAAGCGTAGCATGAGTACATAAACATATATGTACCCAGTGAGTATCCCGCCTAACCTCGAAGAAGTAGTGACGAGAGGTCGATGTGATACTTACTAGGGTCAAACAATATGAAATATATATACAGGCTAGACAGTAATAGCAGTAATGAACAGTAATAAGGAAATGAGCATCAGATAACATTCTCTAGTACCCTCACGCCATCCCTTTCCATGGCATACAAGCTGTTTAACCTTCTCTCTTTCACAAAATCAACAATTACATTCACAGGGCTTCTCATAATTTATCAAACATATAACAGACCGTGAACGTACGGTCGATACGACGTGAAAAGTAAATGTGCACTATCGAGGGTCGGACGGCCCGAACCATAGATGCATCTATCTGCCCCGCTCGCGAATTGAACATGCGACGCGGTTATCATAATACTAAGGCTTCCCCGCTCGCGAATCATACATGCGACTCCGGTTCCCGTATAAATATACATAATCCTCAGGGATTTCAAATAATCAACAGGGGACCTTTCTAGCAGAAAAGGGATTCGATTATACCAACTTCGAAACATAACCTCCTAGGACTCCATATATGAAATTCGAGGATATTAACTACCTAGTCCACATACAAGATCATGGATGCAACACATAAAGCATGTTGGTGAATACTAAACTACCCTACAAGTCATAATAGTAGCTACGCACGAACTCTCGTAACTTCGTGCGTGCGTAGCCCCCGCAAATAAGGACAAGCAATCATTTATAATCACCTATGGGGACAATTCCCTCTTACTAGGTTAGAAAGGAGACTTACCTCGTGCCGAGCCTACTTTCCGGTCAAGAACGCGCCCGAAACTCGAAACTCGTCTCCCAAGGACTCGAAACTAGTCAAATGATGCATAAATACATTAATTTATACTCAAAGGCATGAAATTCACCTATTTACTTAGTTATTTCAACTTTCTTTGAAGAATCCCAAAATACACCCCCAGGCCCACATGCTCGGATTCCGGAAATTTTTGAAGGAAACACTTACCCATAACCTAAGGATCATTAACATATGATTTTTGTGTGTTTTCATAATCAATTCCATGGTAATTTCCCTAATTTCATAAAAAACCTAGATTTTTGCTCTAAACCTTGATTTCTACTAATTAGGAGGTTAATTTACCTATTAATTCATGTATTAAACTAACATTAGAGTAGAAATCACTTACCTTTAAGTAGCTAGGTCGGTTGGCTCTTTCCCAAGCTCTCAAGGTCGATGATAACTTGGATTTTTGCCTTGTTTTCAGTTCTTCTAGACCTAAGTTTTGGTTATAATTATATACAAAGTAGCCCCGAAAACTTATAGGTTGTGCTTGATGTAGGATTGAATCAGAAATGATGACATTCAGTCAAAAATAGGCTCAAAACAAGAGTGAATCCGGCACAAGTACCAAGGACAACAAAAACTAAACAAGTAAAGAGCCACCGCGGTCGCGGTCCTTGTTTCGCGGTCCACGGTGACATGATTCAGAGAGGTGGATTCCTTAGGTCAGCTCACCGCAGCCACGGTCTTCATTTCGCGGACCGCGGTCCGTGGTTCACAACTTCAGAGAGATGGAATTCAAGGCATAGCTCACCGCGGTCGCGGTACATATTTCGCGGTCCGCGGTCGAGCATTTTCAGAAGCCCAGTGGTTGAGCACCCAGTTGCCTTTCGCGGACCGCAGTCGTGTTTTCGCGGTCCGCGGTGACCCCTCAGGGGTATTTTTGTCCGAAATTCTGGCATACTATAAATAGCTTATTTTGTAATTTCTTTATACATCTTGTAATTTCTGAAGTAGAGAGCACGTGAATACTTTTGGGTTTTCATCTTTTTAGCTGTATTATTGTATTTTTAACATTGAATCTTGAATATCTTTGTTGAGAATCAATTAATGGGTTCTCTTTCTTCTCTATCATTGTTTCTATCTTTGATTATGAGCAGCTAGACCCATTAGCTAGGGTTGTGGCTCAACCCTAGTGTGGGTATATAATGGGTTTTTGAAATTAAGGTTGGGAAATTAATGGGTGTTGCCTATTTAGGCTAATTGAGGGTTCTTATTGCCATAATTAGTGGTTGCAAACACTAATTAACCTTTTCATGACTTGGGTCCTTCTTGAGAAGGAGGACTTGAGTCTAGAAAATTAGCCTAATAGGAAATTAGGGCATTATCAGGAGATTGGTAGTCGCAATAAATTGGGTTAATCCTAGAAATGGTAAAACCCTACATGAGCCTTAATTAACGGGTTAAACCTCGAGAGAGTAATACCCTACCTAAACCTCAATTTCTTGATTAATTGACACCCAATTGGCCTCGAGAGAGGTAATTAGGGCAAAGCCACTCAAACTACCGAGAGGTGTAGAGTGGGTATGTTCGTGCATTGGTTATAGTTGTATCCCAAATCAATATCCCGACCTTAGAATTGAAATCCGTTATGTATCCACCTAGGCAAAGGTTACGACCCTAGTGCCTTTATCATCATCAGAAAACAACACCAAAAACAATATAGCCATTAATTAACATACAATCA
The DNA here is from genome assembly GCA_005239495.1 of Nicotiana undulata. Taxonomy (NCBI): domain Eukaryota; kingdom Viridiplantae; phylum Streptophyta; class Magnoliopsida; order Solanales; family Solanaceae; genus Nicotiana; species Nicotiana undulata. Next base: position 4,538 of record MDKH01172515.1, on the reverse strand, counting down.
ATAGAATATACTTAGCATAGTTCAAACCAAGAAAATGTTTAAAAGTGCAATTAGAAACACTCGACCCTTCTAGATTACTTAGACACTCACTCCCATTATAGACTCCCTGTGGATTCGATCCCGACCATTCGGGTAAAATCTACACGATCCTTGCCTTCCTACTTATATAGTAGTGTAGGTGAGGCGTGATCACTTTTTGACGCTGTTGCCGGGGACTCTAACGGTGTGACTATCTTTGTGACTAGAAGCGTAGTGTGTTTTTTCTTCCTTCTATTTTTTTTTTAACTTCCTTGTTTTATTTACTTAGGTACAATGGCTGATCCACTAGGAAATGTGATTCCGGGGGAGGAGGTATATGATAATCAGGAAGAGGAAATCAATCAACTTCCTCAACAAAGAAGAGGCCGACAGGCCAACAACCAAGATGATATTCCAGACCCTCTCCCACCCTTGCCTCCTAGAGCTTCCCCTCGGGTCCTACCAAATAAGGGGTACGCAAGTGCCATTATCCCTCCAAGGATTCGGGTGGGGAAATTTCAAATCACGAATGTTATGCTTACTCTCCTTGAACAGCGACGGTATTTCACTGGGGCCGTGCACCAAAATGCCTACAAGAATCTCAAGGGCTTCGTGGATACTTGTTGGGGGAGTAAACAAACAAATATCTCAGAGGATGCACTTAGACTCCGTTTGTTCCCCTTCTCTCTTCGGGGAAAGGCACTAGATTGGTTGGAGCGTCTTCCCAATCACTCAATCTCAACTTGGGACGAGCTCGCGGAGAAATTTATTGCAAAGTTCTTCTCCCCAAGTCATATGGCGGCACTCCGTGATGAGATTTTGGCATTCAAACAAGAGCCAAACGAGCCATTGCATGAGATATGGGAACGATATAGAACCATGGGTGAATGAGTGTCCGAATAATGATATGACCTAGGCTATGATACAACAAACCTTCTACCGGGGAATCAACACCGTAAACCAATGTGTGGTCAACCAATTGGCCGGAGGTAATTTCATGAAGTTGACCTACCCGGAGGCATGTGAAGTTCTTGATGAAATGGCCGAAACATCTTCGGCTTGGCAAAGTAGAGCGAATGTGCCTCAAGGGGAGACCGGTATGAATAGTCTCCACAAGGAACTCCAAGAGCAAGGGCAAGCAATTTCCTAGCTCACAACAACCATGACCCAACTTGCTAAATCCCAACTCCAACAATTGCAAGGGCCGAAGCAAGTGAATGCTATGGAAGGAGTGAATATGCAAGGAAACCAAAGGAGACCCTGGGGGAATGCTAGGCAAAACCATGGAGATCAGGGTGATCAAGGGTCGAGTGGTCACGACCAAGATGAGGGTTATGATTACCAAGATGAAGATGTTATATATGCAAACAACTACCAAAGGCAAGGTAATAGTCAAAGCAACAACCAAGGTTGGAGAAATCAAGGTAATAATCAAAGCTGGGGGAATCAAAGGCCACGAAACTGGAACAACAACAATGCTAGGAATTGGGGCAATATTATTGATCGTCAATGGAACAACAATAATGAACGACTGTGGGGGAACAACAACAAGGACAATTGGAATGGAAGAAACAACAACAACAACAATTGGGGAGGCGAAGGTAGTCAGGGGTAGGGTTTTCAAAGGCCCCCGATGTACCAACAACCAAGCAACCCTCCTCCATATCAATCTCAAGGTCAAAATTATTCAAGCTCGGATATGGGTCGAATAGAAAATATGTTCAAACAGATGATGGAGAAGAATGCTGACTCAGATGCCCAGTTGGCCTCCCACAATACCTCTATTCGAAATCTCGAAGTACAAATGGGCCAAATCTCACATGCCTTAAACACACGCCCGAAGGGTGCACTACCGAGTGATACGGTGGTGAACCCCAAGGGTGGGAATAATTATAATACCGGTCACGCCATGGAGGTGACTACAAGGAGTGGAAAAGGGGGTGAAACAAGTTCTTCGGGGCAAAAGAAGATTATTATTGATAATGATGATATGCCTCAAGAAGAGTCACCAGTTGATGTGGAACAAGTGACGGATGAGCCACGAGAAGGTGAAGTAAGAATTGACATTCATGACAATGGGGAGGACTTGGAAAGGAATGTGAACTCGTCTAGGGAACACATTATTGACATGTCGGATCCGGTGGCCCCACAAGACAAGGCACCATTGCCTAGGCCACCTCCTCCCTACCCTCAAAGACTGGCCAAACAAAAGCAAGAGACTCAGTTCAAAAAGTTCATTGATATGATGAAGAATCTCACCATCAATGTACCATTGGTTGCTTTGGAACAAATGCCTGGATACGCTAATTTCACGAAGGACTTAGTGACTAAAAAGCGGTCCATGGAGTGTGAGACCATCAAGATGACTCACCGAGTGAGTGCTATTGTTCACTCCATGGCACCAAAACTTGAGGATACGGGTGCCTTTACTATTCCTTGCACGATTGGGAGTGCAGACTTTGCAAAAGCCCTATGTGATCTTGGGCCAAGTATCAAGTTGATGCAATATTCTGTGTTTAAAACTTTGGGAATTGGACAACCTAGGGCGACTTCTATGCGTTTACAAATGGCGGATAGGTCGATGAAGAGGCCCCTAGGTATTATTGATGATGTGCTAGTGAGAGTGGACAAGTTTATATTGCCAGCAAATTTTGTCATCCTTGACTGTGAAGTTGATTTTGAGGTCCCCATTATCTTGGGGAGGCCTTTCCTTGCCACCGGGAAGGCCTTGGTTGATGTTGAAGCTGGGGAACTCACATTCAGAGTGGGTAATGAGAAAGTGGTCTTTAATGTATGCAAATCTATGAAGCAACCCAACAGTACTGAAGTTTGCTCTTTTATGGACCTCGTGTCTGAGGTTATTATTGATGATGCCAGTGCTATGATCCATATTGACGACCCTGTGGAGTTGGCCCTATTAAATCATGAAGAATCCGTGGTGGATGGTATTATTGAAAGCACCCACGCCCTTCAAGGCATGGGGTCTTATTCCTATACTCCAAGAAAATTGTCATTGGACTTGGAGAACCGGAAGACTCCACCAACAAAGCCATCTATTGAAGAACCTCCGAATCTGGAGTTGAAGCCACTTCCTTCCCATATCAGGTATGAATATCTTGGTCCCTCATGTACTTTACCCGTTATTCTTTCCTCTTTCTTAACCCAAGTGCAGGTAGACTCAACTTTGAAAGTGCTAAGGAGGAGGAAGAAAGCAATCGGGTGGACTTTGGCGGATATTCGAGGTATTAGCCCCGCCTTTTGGATGCACAAAATCATATTGGAGGATGGGGCCAAACCCTCCGTGGAACATCAAAGAATACTCAATGAAGCTATGCAAGAGGTAGTGAAGAAAGAGATTATAAAATGGCTCGATGCGGGAGTTGTCTATCCAATTTCAGATAGCGCTTGGATCTCTCCGGTCCAATGCATTCCGAAAAATGGTGGTATGACGGTAATCAAAAATGACAAAGATGAGCTCATTCCCACAAGAACGGTTACCGGATGGCGGGTGTGTATGGACTACCGCAAGCTCAACAAGGTGACCTGCAAAGACCATTTTCCTCTACCATTCCCAGATCAAATGTTGGATAGGCTCGCGGGCCGGGCCTTCTATTGTTTTCTCGACGGGTATTCTGGATATAATCAAATTTTGATCGCCCTGGAGGATCAAGAGAATATTTTTACTTGCCCATATGGCACTTTTGCCTTTGCTCGTATGCCATTCGGGCTTTGCAACGCCCCGACCACTTTCCAAAGATGTATGATGGAAATCTTCACCGACATGGTGGAGGACTTTCTTGAAGTGTTTATGGACGACTTTAGTATCGTCGGGGATTCTTTCGACAAATGCTTGGGTAATCTTGATAGGGTCCTTGATCGGTGTGAAGAAACGAATTTGGTCTTGAACTGGGAAAAATGCCACTTTATGGTGGAAAAGGGAATCGTATTGGGCCATAAGATTTCAAAAAATGGCATTGAGGTAGACAAAGCAAAGATCGAGGTTATTTCAAAGTTGCCACCACCTACTTCAGTGAGAGGAGTCCGGAGTGTCCTTGGCCATGCTGGTTTTTACCGGCGCTTTATCAAAGACTTCTCTAAGGTGGTGAATCCATTGTGCAAGTTGCTTGAGAAGGATGCCAAATTCTACTTTGATGAGCATTGTATGCATGCTTTTGAACTCTTAAAACACAAGCTCACTACTACTCCCATCATCACGGTGCCAGATTGGAGTGCACCCTTTGAACTTATGTGTGATTCACGTGATGTTGTTGTGGGCGCTGTGCTTGGACAAAGGGTGAACAAAGTTTTTCACCCAATCTACTATGCCAGCAAGACAATGAATTCGACTCAAATGAATACACAGTCACAGAGAAGGAGCTCCTAGCTATAGTTTTTCCATGGAGAAATTTCGCCCTTACTTGATGGGTGCCAAGATCATAGTTCACACTGACCATGCAGCACTCTGGTACCTCATGACCAAGAAGGATTCCAAGGCAAGGCTTATGCGTTGGGTGTTGCTG
>ML295036.1:0-14680 GCA_005239495.1 Nicotiana undulata | reverse complement strand
TAACCTACCCACCCCCCCCCCCCCTAAAACCTTACTCATTCCCTCATTTTCGCCGCCCCCAAATCCTTTCCCTCCTCTCTTCTCTCTCAAGCTCTCCCCTAACCCTAGCCGCCGTCACAGGAAAACCACTCGTTCCATGGGGTTTCTCCGTGGTTTCAGGGCCCTACTGGCCTCTTACCTCTTCTGGTTGTTTGATTTTGTTGTCATGTGAAGGAATCTTGAAGAGATTCGACTCAGATTTGTTCAAAACCTTTTCATGAACCTACCTATAGCCATCTCCGTTTGTGAGTACTATTATCTTCGTGTTTATGGCTCAAATCAATGGTTTCAAACCAGATTTTCTTTCATATCTGTCATTTTTTAAAACCCTAGTCTATTGCTACTCGAATCTGTTCAGATCCTTGTAGATCTGAGATATTTTTAAGTTCTTTTGCCATTTCTCTTTAAAAACTTTCTGGGTTTTCTTATTACTAACAGATTTTTTGTCTTCTCTAAAGCTACGGTTTCATCCCTTTAAGTTTCTGCAAAAATACTAAGTTTTTAAGTGTTTAACCTCGATTTTCTTTACTTGTTCGACCGATTCTTATGACCATGTTCTAAACCCTAGGGTTCCTGCGTATTTCACTGTTTACTTCAATATTTTTCCAGTTATTGTTTATTCCTGTCAATCAGAATGGATTGACTGATTTTATTAGGGTTCAAATTATATTTTTCAGTTGAAATTAGTACTTCACAGTGATTTTACCTATTTTTCTTATTTGTGACTTCTAATTGGTACTATTTGCCTTAATTAGATTATTAGTCTGATTTATGGGATTTAATTGACTTTCTCTATGGCTTGGGATTGATTTGTTTACCTAATTTGAATCCCAATCTGAGTTGTTAATTGATCCTCCCCAATTTGGGGGGTGCTTTCCGGATTCTTTTGAATTATTTGACCAAGTTTAGCCCTCAATTAACTGACAGATTGTATTTGCTTGCCTTATTTGTGAACTCTAATTTTCTTACCTTAATTGTTTTACTCTGCTAAGTGCTATATAAACTCCATTATGATTTTCTTTCAAACACACGAACACACTCAGAGAGTTACACCCACACACAAACTCTTGCTCTTATTCAAATCTTTCTGTTACTTGTGTTTACTGCACTGTCTAGCCAACTAAAAGCCAAGGCTAGACTATTGGATTCTGCATACTTTCACCTTCCTGTTTGCTATCTCTTAATCGGTATGTCTCCCCTCCTATTATCATTCAATATGCTATGAAGTTGAACCTATGTGCTTCCTGTTTATTGATCTTAATCAGCATGACTACTTTTGTGTAGTTAGACCTATGTCTTTCCTGTTTATTGATCTTAATCAGCATGACTACTTTTGTATAGTTAGACCTATGTCTTTCCTGTTTATTGATCTTTATCGGCATGACTACTTCTATGTGGTTAGACCTATGTCTTTCCTGTTTAGTGCTCTAAATTAGCATGACTACTTCTGTTATTATGTCTTATTCAGTGTGTTATGTAATCTGTCTGTTGTAGATATCAACCTGCCTCTGCGTGTTTCATGTTTCTGTTAACTATCATGCCTTAAATCTTGTGAATTTGCCTTGTCTAGTATGTCAATAGGGTTCATACACTCTAGCATGTTCCTGTTTGATCCAGGATACTGGTCTACTGGTTTCCCAACTAGCATTCTTTCATTCCTGTCATGTTTTATGTGTTAACCCTAACAAGTCCTGATTAATGATTTCTATGCTCTCAATCACTACTACCTTTGCTGTGTAATTAGTACTTTATTCCCTATTTAATACATGTTCACATGCTCACCTAGTAACTGCTAATGAATTAAGCCTACTTGGGCAATGTGAGATCCTGTTTGATTTGAGTGTAACTCTATTCTGTCTACTGTTTGATTACTGGAATACATGTTTGAACTCAAAGTGCTGAAGCGACTCTATTTGTTCCTATTCACTTCTAAAATCCAAACTATTTTTCCTAGAATTATCTCCTATTTTTTCATATACTACTTTCAACTCCCACTCTTATATATCTAGGGTCCTGCCCCTCTAGTGTGAGCACTGCCTAGAAGTCCATGAGACTCTTCCGAACTCTGACACACTGGGGCTGGCTTTTCCAAACTTGTTTACAAAAACTATTTCTTTGAAAAGGTATGGTGTGAGCATTGCCCGGGGTCCCCGAGGCCCTTGGGAACTTTGACACACCTGAAACCCATTTGGTGTATTATGGACTGCCTGTTGAACATCAGACTTGGTTGAAGGCCTGGCTTTTAGGTTTACCTTAATAAAAATTCTTGTAAAAACAGATATGGGGTTATTAGTAAAGTTGGGAGGGTTTTTATATATATTTGTTGGGATCGGGCAGAAATCATGCCTATAGGATTTTTGTGATTGTTTATATGCATCACAAACCATGCCTATAGGACTTATCCATTATTAGTCCTGAATTTCTACTTTACATCCTAGAAATCCTGTTATAGGACGTTTATCAATTATGTATCAAAATTCATGTCCATGCATATTCTCAAGTCTCAAAGTGCATTAGAAACCATGCCTATAGGATCTTTTTTTGGAGATCAATCACACTCGTATAACATTCTGTTCACTTAGATATCATGTCCATAGGAAATCATTTGAAATTAGCATGAACACTTAGATATCATGTTCATAGGAAATCATATTTAAAATTAGTCTTGACAACTTAGATATCATGCCTATAGGGAAAGTATATAAATTCAGTTTTTGTGCCATGAAACAATGTAGCAATCAGTTTTCAGCACATAGACAACATGCCTATAGGGTATTAAAGACAAAATCTGCCTGCTTAAATTAATCATTGATTCATAATTACGTTTTGATTAACGTTTAGATGTCATGCCTAAAGGATCCTGCCGTGTATCACTTAGGCAAGCCTGTAGGACAATCAAAATTTTGAAGTTTTAAGGTTGTGTTTGTTTGACTGCTTATAAATTGCATACATAAAGTAAGTAATAAAATCAGTAGGCAATCTCATAGGTATTCACTGCTTCGCCTTAATAAAACTGCTGCATATTCTGTTATGTGCTCATCTAGATATCCTACTATAGGGCCTTAAATCGTTTAAAACCGCTTTGTCTGAATAGGCGTGCAATTGTTTGTTTATTTGTGGAGGTAAATATGAGCCCCCCTTAAGTGATCTTTTATGTGACAGTCTTATTTATTTTATTTGTCGCTTAGTTTTCTCGTTTTAAGCACCATAGGTGAGTCTAGAACCACCTTAAATAGAGGTCCTAAGCACCTCCAGGGCCATAGGTAAGGGACGGGTAATGCTCGCATAGGGTACGTATTCGATGATATTAGAACGCTTAGATAATAATTAAGGGGGGGGGATAATTGGGTAGTAAAGGATATGATGACTTGTGCGCTAGTGCTACGCATAACACCTCTATTTGAGGAAGGTTACCGAGTATTGCACAGAAGTGATCTTATAGGCTAATAAACCTGGTACCCCCTTTATTCCGTTTTAAAATAATCTCTATTTGTTTAAATTACTTTATGACTACTTCTCTTAAATTGAGTTTGGCCGGGACCCACCATTGTGGACCTCGAGGGGTGCCTACACTTTCCCCTCAAGGTAATTTCGAGCCCTTACCCAATCTCTGGTAAAGTAAATCGGTTTATGAATTATTTGATTTAGGTTCCCTAACGCACCTTAAATTCGTTAGGTGGAGACTCTTCAAATTCCATACCCCTTCCCAAAAGGAAACGAGTTGTCCAAAAAATGTCAAAACCCGAACTCCGCGAGGAAAAAGGGGGCGTGACAGCCCCGTTCTCCAGCCTTGAGAGCCGCGACCGAGGTTGGATGGGCAGGTTTGTCTAAATAGGGACATCAGACTTGATCCCTGTCGAAGATATGCCCTTCCTAGAGAAGTGGAATTTTAACCGTAAGTATATTTGCCTTGAGTGCTCGTTTTACAATTCATATTTCCTTCAATCGTTGATTACCTTTATTTTGTTATTGCAGCTGTGGCCCAAATGCCAGACCCGATTGTGGAGCTAAAGATATCGGTCGAGAACTTGGTGTCTCAGAGGCCCTACTCCGAACAGACTTGGATGGAGCTTTTCCAAGGGCCGATGAGAAGCTCGTAACCACAGTGAGCTTTTGCTTTCTATTTGTTTTTCACTTCAAAAAATTTCCTTTCTTAGCTAACTTGCTTGCCTTCCTTTGCAAGTCTCGAGAAAGATGTCCCGATGAGACCTCCTACTGGCGATGAAGAAATCCTCCCTCAACCATCAGCTTCAAAGCCGGTCAAGGAGAAAACAAAAAAAAGGGCCTCGAGTCCGTTGGGCTCGTAAAAGAAGAGGTCGATGAAGAAGCCGCGCAAGACTAAGGGAAATGTTATTTCCCTATCTGTGGAGCCAGTTCGCCGAATAAGGGATGAGTCAGAAGAAGAAGAAGAAGAAGAAGAAGAAGAAGAAGATGATGATGATGATGATACCGGGCTGGTGACTCGACCGAGGGTTACCATTTCGGCACAGAAGTCCTCTGAACCGAAGGCAATCAAAGAAGGAGCTTCGACAGAGGTTCCTTAACCAGAAGCCATCCCGTCTCCATCGAAGATAGGAGACGCAGGGCTTCAAAGCAAGACTCCCCAAGCATCGAAGAGGTTTATAGGGTCGAACCCAGTGTGGTCAACATCTCGGATTCGCCCCAGATTTCTGATGCTATGATTCAAGAAGCAAACATGCTGGACAGGCAACGAGTGGATCTCCACAACTTTTTTGATAGGATCGAGGCGACCACTTTTGAAGAGATCCCCAATTCCAATGACCTATCGGTGCTAAAGACGGTGTCATCGGCGGGGACAACTGAGTCTCCATCAAGCTCGAAGATTTTTTTTCCATCTCCTAGTGTCGATCCCAACCGCAAACGACATTTAGTGTTGATTGTCCCTTAAGATGCTCGGGTTGTCTTCCCCAGCCCCCTCCCGGGTGGAGTCTCTAGTTATCTGAGGGGCATGGTGACCGAAGAGGACCAGGCATAGATGGATGTCATGGGGGCCGCTTTCCTATTCAATGATGCTCAACACGCATTAAATCGAGTAACATTCGAACTCTAATTCGTACTCGTTTTGTACTTGTAGTCTATTCTTAACTCCTTTTTTTCTTTATTTTGTAGGCTTCGGTGTTGCACCATGAGGCCTTTGTGAGAGTCTGAGAGGAGCATAAGGCAGAAGACCGGGGCCTCGCTGAGAAGAATGATACTTACCGGCTCCTCAGAGAAAGACTCCAAGCTGATCCGGTCGCAGCTCGGGAGGAGCATACCGACATGGACGAACATGTATTCCAAATGCTCCATGATAGTGATGTTGAGTTAGAGATAAAAACTAACAATCCAATTTTATAGATCCGACAGAGGCTCGAGCAAATCGACCAGCTCAGCAAGCAAGTGGACGACGTTCAGGCAGAGTCCAATGTCTCCAAAGGGAGTATGGACATCTTGGATGCTATGAAGGATGTCGTTCAAGCTAAATTGAAGTTGGCCGAGACTTAGCTTTGAGCTGAAAAAGAGAAGAACTCGGTGCAAACATAGAAGATCAGGGAGCTTCGATCCCAGCTAGACTTGGCCAGTAGCAAACTCGACGAGGCCAAATCCGAGGTGGTGAAGGCCGACATCCAGACCGATGAAAAGGTGGATCAGTTCAAAGTTGATGTCAAGGCCATACAAAGCAAATCTAGGAGCATGATCGATCATGCAAAATAGCACGCTCGGATGGAGGCTATAGAAGATGCTCAAGCCCAAGATTTCAATATCGCAGCTGAGGTTGATAACACCTGAGAAGAAGAACACCAGGCTCGGAGATTGGCCTTTCCCGAGGATGACTCAGATGAGCAAGAAGATGATCTCGAGGGTGAGGACGTCGTTTCTGACGAAGACCAAGCTCCATAGGCCTTAGTATTTTTGTTCTTTTCTTTTGCATTTACCTTTTCTTTGGGGCCACTTTCGGTCCGTTTGTGAAGGACTTTGATCGGGACATGTTGTCCTTGTAAATGAATTTGAAATATATATATGAATTTGCTTCTTTGTGAAATTGTGTTCATTTGCTTCATTTCTGCCTTATGAAATTGTACTCTAAGGTTCGAGGTTTAGGCAATTCGACCGAAACCGAACTAGTATAGTTTTTACGATTGGGTAAGTGCTTGCTCGAACTCGAAGTAAGGTAACCCTTAGGTTTTTTATTTGAGCGGGGATGGTCTCTCGAACTCAAAGAAGAAACAACCCTTAGGCTTTTGTATTAGGTCGATATGGCCTTTGTAAAATATTGTTTATGTCTTTCTTCCCTTTTCGACTTAAAAAAGTTTTTTATCATTCGTATTTGTAGAATTTGTAATGCCTTAGCATGAAATAAGGAATTGTTCGAGAGTTCGAACAATTTTGTACTCATTAAAGTTTTTGAGGCTTGATATTATCGAAGCCTTTCATGAATTTCACCGGGGGTAGCCTTTTAATCGGTTTTATGAAAAATTCAAAGGCATGTTTTGTTACAGAATTCCGACGTCTCCAAACCGTGTTAATTTGGTCGTAGCCTCTTTAGTTCAGGATTGTCTCTTGGGCTTATTTTCCCATTTTACTTCAATCTTGCCCAAAGTGTCAGTCCCCGAGTAGGGTAGTCATGGCCTATAAAAATCGAGGGTTGCCTTTAAGGTCTTATGATCTCGAAGTTTTAATAATTTGATCTCATCTATTTTTCAGACGGCAGTCCCCGAGCGTGGGAGTAGTTGTCCGAACTCCAGTTATAATCGGCCCTTAAACCTGTTTACACAATAGATCGAGAGTATAAAATTGTAAAGTATAAAAGTTTTCAAATGCATGAGATATAGGCAAGGAAAAATACTTCTTTTGTAAATTATTATAGATGTATACATGTTCGGTGTTAGGTCTCGAGAAACCTATACGGGCACGGTTCATTTGGCCACTTGGACCTTACAAAATTTACCTATCGAGACCCTGCTGCCATGAAGTAATTTCCTCACAACAAAGTTGACATTCGAGGGCAATGCCCCCTATATTCGAGGTTGATTGTAAAGAAGCCGCGGATACTGTTGAATTGTTCTAAGTTACCACGACCAATGGTTGCCTCATTAAAAACCTCACCGAAAAACCCATATGGGACAAAACTGGTCTAAGGGAAAAAGAGTGCAATGCATGCTTTGAGACCTAAAGACTTCGTGTCGAAGAACCCCTCGATGCTTCTAGTTGAACACCTGCAAGAGTTAGTTAAAAATAGAAACTAAAATAGAAGGGGTCGTACCTTAGCAGTAGTATCGTTTTAGGAGTGACATGTCCCAATTTCTCGGTAGTTGTTCATCATTCATCGTGCCGAGCTTGTAAGATCATTTTCCGGCAATTTAGAACCTAGTACTGTCCTTCCCAGTTCAGACCAAGTTTTCCTTCGTTCGCATTTTGGGTGTTGAGGGTGACTGTTCTCATAACCAAGTCCCCAATGTTAAAATTCCGAAGATTGGTTCTTCGATTGTAGTACCTTTCGATCTGTTGTTTTTGTGCGACTAATCGGATGAGGGTGGCTTCGCGTATTTCATCCAATAATTCTAGGCTCGTATTTATGGCCTCATTATTTGATTCTTCTGTTACATATCGGAACATGAGGCTAGGTTCTCCGACCTCGACATGGATAAGAGTTTTGGCGCCATAGCCTAATGATAACGACATTGCTCCTGTACTAGACTTCGATGTTGTGCGATACGCCCAAAGAACCTCGGACGGTATCTCTCTCCACTTTCATGTAGCGTCGATCAATCTTTTCTTAAGATTCTAAATAATGGTTTTGTTGGTCGATTCGGCTTGTCCGTCCTTGCTAGGATGATAAGGTGTCGATAAAATCCTTTTGATTTTGTGATCCTCGAGAAATTTAGTCACCTTACTGCCGATGAATTGCTTTCAATTATCATATAGGATCTCGGTAGGCATCCCCAATCGACATATAATGTGGCCCCAAATGATGTCTATGACTTCCATTTTGTCTGATTTTCTCGAAAGCATGTACTTCAACCCACTTAGAAAAATAACCAGTCATAAATAAAATAAACTGAGCTTTACCTGGGGCCGATGAGAGAGGGCCAACGATGTCCATTCCCTATTTCATGAATAGCCATGGGGATAAGACCGAATGGAGATGCTCTCCGGGCTGGTGAATCATTGGACCATAACTTTGACATTTGTCGCACTTTCGAACGAACGCCTTTGCATCTTTTTCCATATTGATCGAGTAGTACCCTGCTCTTATTACTTTGTGGATCAATGATTCGGCACTAGAATAATTCCCACAAGTGCCTTCGTGAACTTCTCGTAGGACGTAGTCGATATCTGTCGGTCCCAAAAATATTGCCAATGGTCGAACATCCTTCTAAGTAGTGTTTCGTCTTCGAACAAAGTGAACCGTGTTGCCTTTGTACGTAGAGCTCCCGACTCCTTTGGATCTGATGGAATCTTCCCGTTCTTTAAGTATTCTGTGTACTTGTTTCACCAATCCTAGGTCAAACTTGGGGAGTTTAGCGTGGCCTTCTTCGATCACCGATCTCGTGAGTTGTACGACAATCCCCGAGTTGAGTTCGTCATCTTCGACTGATGACCCTAAGATTTCAAGAGCGTCGGCCTCGATGTTCTGTTCTCGAGGTACATGTTTTAAGGTCCATTATTTGAATCGACTGTAGCTTATCCAAGTACCTCTGCATTCGGTCTTCTCGGACTTATAAAGTCTTGTGAACTTGGTTGACCACGAGGAGGGAATCACATTTGGCCTTGATGACCTCTACTCCCAAGATTTTAGCCAAAGCAAGACCTGCAATCATAGCCTCATACTCAACATCATGTTAGTTAATTTCGAAGTCTTGATAGATTATCTAATAATATTACCTGTGGGTGGTTTTAGGATAATACCCGGCCCGGGCCCCTTCGCGTTAGAAGCATCGTCCGTGAAGAGGGTCCACACCCCCGAAGATGTACCTGATTTTATTAACAACTCTCTTTCAACCTCGGCTACGAGGGCTAGCGTGAAATCAGCCACGAAGTCTGCCAATATTTGAGACTCGATGGCGGTTCGAGGTTATGCGTTATATCATGCCCACTGATCTCGATGGCCCATTTGGCCACCGACCCAAAATCTCGGGTTTGTACATAATATTGCGAAGAGGATAAGTTGTTACAACACATATCAGATGACATTGGAAATACGATTTTAATATCCTAGAGGCGCTTATTAAAGCAAGCGCTAATTTTTCTAAGTGCGGATATCTGGTTTCGGCCTCACCTAAGGTCCGACTAACATAATAAATAGGGAATTGCGTACCTTGCTCTTCTCGAACTAGGACTCCACTTACCGCTATTTTCGAGACTGCCAAGTATAAGTAGAGTTGCTTGTCCGCTTTCGGGGTATGAAGCAATGGCAAACTCAATAAATATTGCTTCAGTTCTTCCAAAGCCTTTTGGAATTTTGGGGTCCATGCAAAGCTACTTTTCTTCTTAAGTTGTGAGAAGAATCAGTGGCTCCTATATGAGGACCTCGAAATGAATCGCCCTAGGGCAGCTATGCGCCAGATTAGCCTTTGTACAACCTTTAATTTATCTACGACCGTGTTATCCTCCATAGCTTTGATTTTATTGGGGTTGATCTCGATCCCCCGATTGGATATCATGAAGCCCAGAAACTTGCCCGAGTTGATCCCGAACGCCCACTTTTCCGGGTTCAGCTTCATATTGTACTTTCTAAGTATATTGAAAGTCTCCTACAAATGTTTTAAATGGTCCTCTTCTCTTAGGGACTTAACTAACATGTCATCAATATAAACTTCCATTGATTTTCCTATTTGTTCTTCGAACATTCGATTTACTAGGCGTTGATAAGTTGCACCAGAATTTTTTAGTCCGAATGGCATTACATTATAACAGTAGATGACATATTTATTGATAAACGAGGTCTTTTCCTAATCCTCCGAGTTCATCTGTATTTGGTTGTACGAGGAGTAGGCATTGAGAAAACTGAGAATCTCGTGGACTGCCGTGGAATCGATCATACGGTCAATAATAGGCATAGGAAAGGAATCCTTAGGGCTTGCCTTGTTCAAGTCTTTATAATCTACACACATTCTCAGTTTATTTCCCTTCTTAGGGACTACCACTATGATTGCTAACCATTCGGGATATTTTACCTCCCGAATGGATCCTATTTTGAGAAGTTTGGTTACCTCGTCCTCGATGAAGGCATGTTTGATCTCGGACTGGGGGTTTCTTGTTTGCTTTACCGGACGGAACTTTGGGTCTAGGCTTAATCGATAGGTAGTGATTTCTGGTTGGATCCTTGTCGTATCGAGATGGGACAAGCAAAGAAATCCATGTTAGCTTTAAGGAAATGAATAAGTTTGTTACTGAGCTCGGGGGTTTTCCCCGTGCCCAAGAATACATTTCGTTTAGGCTGATGGTCGGTCAGGGTGACTTTTTCCAGATCTTCGATCATTGACTTGGTGGAGTCAGAGTCATCGGGAATTATGAAGGATCAAGGGATCTAGTATTCGTCATCCTCGTTGATCCCGTGCTCCTAAAATTGGGTCGAGACCGGTGTCTGTTGTTGCTATTTGGCCTCCTGCTTTCCCTTCAACTTCGATTCCTTTGTTGATGAGAGTACCGATACTAGTATCACTTCATTGACTGCAAACATCTCTTTGGCGGCGGGTTGCTCCCCATATACCATTTTGATTCCCTCTGATGTTGGGAACTTCAGAACTTGGTGAAGGGTCAAGGGTACTACCCTCATATTATGGATCCAAGGTCTTCTGAGTAGGGCGTTGTACCTCATGTCACCTTTGATCACATGGAACTTTGTTTCTTGGACGATCTCAACCACGTTCACTAGTAAAGTAATTTCACCTTTGGTAGTTTCGCTTTCCATGTTGAAGCCGTTAATCACTCAGGTTATGAGCACAATTCGATCTTGTAGGGCGAGATGTTCTACGACCCTCGATCGAATAATATTGGTTGAGCTACCTGGATCAATCAGAACACGTTTATCTTGAATTTTATTCATAGGAACAGATATTACCGGTGCGTCTTTGTAGGGTTGTGAGATCCCCTCTGCATCCTCGTCATTGAAAGACAAGGTCCCTTCTGGTACATAGTCTCGAGTCCGCTTTTCCCTTGTGATCAACACCTTGGTGCATTTGAATACGGACCCCTGAGGAATATCGACCCATACAACAACCATGTGGATCACGTGTTGTGTCTTTTATGTTACATTCTGTCTGTTTGAATCTCTGTTTTTGAATTGGTTCTTAGCCCGATCACTCATGAATTATCGAAGATGCCCTTCGTTGAACAAACGAGCTACCTCATCCCTCAGTTGTCTGCAGTCTTCTGTTCTATGGCCATGGGTGCCATGATATATTAGGATTCCACTAGGCTGGATCATTCTGTAGGGGTCGGGACCACCTAGTGTCTTTGATCTGCCCGATGGCCACTGATCATCGACGTTGAAGTTGTATTTTGATAGTCGTGGTGCTTCTGTGGGCTCGACATTTCTATCAAAACCACTCTTACTCATGAGCCCTCGGGAGCTCTGTCCTCTATCATTTCTTCGATCACTTCAAAGGGGGTTGCGTCCTACACCGCTATTTCTCCGATCTCCACCGTATGGTTGATACCGATCTCTGTTCGATTGTGGTTCTCTATCGATATCCCTTTGAATTTTGCCGACGGGCCTATTTGGATAACTGGAACTAGAAGGAGTTCCTAACTGATCATCATCGACCTTTATTTTTGACTGGTGTCGCTTGTGCACATCGGCCCAAGTTACAGCCGGGTATTCGATCAAATTTTGTTTCAACTGCCGTGAGGCCGCCACCGAACTTCATATATTTAGCCCTTGAGTAAAAGCCTAGACAACCCAATAATCTGCGAACAGGGGTAGGTCCATACGTTTCATCTGGAACCGAGATACAAACTCTCGGAGAATTTCATTGTCTTTCTACTTCACTTTGAGGAGGTCCGACTTCACTTTGAAGGAATCTGCGAGCATGGAAAAGGGCTCAATGGAGTTGGGTGGAAAATTATGGTACCATATCATCGCCCCATTCGATAAAGTTTCTCTGAACTTCTTCAACAGAACAAACTCGATCTCATCATCCTCTACATCGCTCCCCTTTATTGCGCATGTGTAAAAAGTGACATGCTCATTGGGGTCGGTAGCTCCATTATACTTGGGAATTTCTGGCATGCGGAATTTTTTTATGATGGGCTTAGGAGCCGCGCTCTGGGGGAAAAGGTTTTGTACGAACTTCTTTGAATCCAAACCCTTCAGAATCGATGGTGCCCCCGAAATTTGATCAACTCGAGAGTTATACGTTTGTACTTTATTGTCATTTGCTTTAATCCACTTTCCCACTGATTCAATTCGCCTTGAGAGCTCCTTCAGAATTTACATAATAGCGGGGTCAATACGCGATTCATTCTCATTTGACCTCTCAAGTACTGGTTCGGCCTTGTGAACAACTTCCAGTGAGGGCTCGGGTTCGGCCCTACTCGGTGCGTGGTTCTGATTTTGGAGTTGCGCTATGGCAGCTTGTTGAGCCTGCAACATTTCAAATACTAATCGAAGGTTGACTCCACCATTTTCGCCACCCTGTGTATTCTGACCGATTGATCGAATGTCTATGCAAACGCTATTTTTCGGGGTCGACGCGTAGATTCGCATTCAGGGAAACATGGGAACTAACGTCAATTGGGTCTACGGTCGGTACTTCCTCAAGGCCAGCCTGAGGTACTTCGATCCCTAGGGAGGCTATGTTATCATTTTCCCCATGAAAACCAAGGCCATTGTCGGATTGTGTAGGTACTGTTTGAGAGTTCGACATGCTGGTCCTGAAATCAAATATACTTACGAGAACAAGCATAAAGCAGTGTGTGTTATAAGAACTAGTACCATGAAATCACTATTATCCTTAGCCCCACGGTGGGCGCCAAATTGTTTACCCTTAAAATTGGATAACAATTAAATTTATAAGTTGTTTTAAAGATATGTGATTTCACTTGCCACAAATTGACGAATATGAGAATTAATGCTAGAAATTGACTATGAAATTAAAGCATACCGATGTAAAGTGCATCTTGGCCCTCGAGCTTCATCGCCCTCGAACCAAATGGATGTATAATTGAAAAAAGATGAACTGAGCAGCAGAATAAGAGAGCTTAAGAGAGAAAATGTATCGCTTATGCGTAAATGTGATCGTTACAAATGATTAGAACCCCCCTTTATATAGTAGAGGAATTGTACTTATGGTATAATTCTAAATAAAAAAGAAAATCTCATGATTGGCTAAATAAGCGTTCTTGATTTGATTCGTGTTGAGATTTCGTCCACGATCCTTTCCCAATTGCGGATATCTCGGCTTTCTGTTAGTAGGCTTTCTTCGGTCTCGCTCGATGTCTTATCTGTATACGGTCAAAATCGGGCTCGCCCGATTTTGTATGATTAGTCGAGACCAGGATGCTAGGCCGAGGAGCGGTCCCCTGTTATATAAGACCGAGAAATGAAGATGTGGTATCAAGCTCGGTATTCGAAGGACCAATTGAGATCGAGACCAGCCAGGATCGATACCAAACGAGATAGACATCGAGCGAGACCGAAGAAAGCCTACTAACAGAAAGCCGAGATATCCATGACCGGACAAGGACCGTAGAGGAAATCTCGACACAAATTAAATCAAGAATGGTTATTTAGCCAATCATCAGATTTGCTTCTGTATTTAGAATTGTACCATAAGTAGAATTCCACTGCTATATAAATAGGGTTCTAATCATTTGTAATGATCACATTCACGCATAACAAAGCAATACAATACATTTTCTCTCTTAAGCTCTTTTATTCTGCTGCTCAGTTCATCTTTTTTTAATTATACATCCATTTGGTTCGAGGGCGATCAAGCTCGAGGGCCAAGTTGCACTTTACATCGGTTTGCTTTAATTTCATAGTTAATATCTAGCATTAATTCTCATACTCGTAAATTTGTGCCAAGTGAAGTCACATATCCTTAAAAACACTTATAAGTTTAATTGTTATCTAATTTTAAGGGTAAACGGTGAGTAAAAAATTAAAATGGAAACAAACCGACAATGTTTTAGAATGATAAATATTTATTTACCATTATTACAGTCAGCGATAATTAAATATATTAAAAACAGTTAGCACAAAATACCACTACAGTTATTGTTGATCATCATGACAATATGTTTATGTGCTCATCAGTGTCGGAACAACGCCAAAAAATGAATAGATAAATGGTTCAGTATAGTTCTAAGTTCTATCTCGGACCCAGCTGTTACTGAGAAGGTATAAGAAAATACGAAGATTGGAAAGGCAAAAAAAGGATTGGATAAGGAACCCAGGGCCCATATTCTTCGCCAATTTGAGCTCTCACATCTCGAATTAATTCTATATCATATTTGAAGAAAATTCTGACGGGTCAGCCGACCTAGAAGAAAACACAAATAGAGTCAACTGATTGTTAGATATACTTGTCAGGCGTTTCCGAGGGCGTCTATCAAATTTGATCAACTAACTTAAGAGCATGTTTGACCAACCTTCTAGGAGGTCAATATATATATATATATATATATATATATA
>MDKH01110478.1:0-36054 GCA_005239495.1 Nicotiana undulata | reverse complement strand
AGACAAAGTCCATCGTTATCCTTTCCCATTTCCACTCAGGTATTGGCAAGGGTTGCAGTAGACTAGCTGGGACTTGATGTTCAGCTTTTATTTGTTGACAAACCAAGCATTTAGAAATGAACTATGCAATGTCTTTCTTCATACCACTCCACCGGTAGTTCTCGTTGATGGTCTGGTACATTTTAGTACTTCCAGGATGCATTGCATAAGGTGAACTATGTGCTTCAATCAAGATCTCCTTTCTCAATTCATCATCATTAGGAACACACAACCTATTTTTATAAAATAAGGTACCATCTTCCTTCAATATAAAATTTGTTTCTCTTCCATTTTGGACTCCTTCAACCCGTTTCACAAACTTCTCATCTAACTTCTGTGCTTCCCGGACCTGCTCAAGTAATACTGGCTTGACTTGCAAATTAGCAATGATAGAACCATTAGAATCAAATGAAAGACAAGCATTCATGGCTCTTAATTCAAGAAGCAAAGGCAAAGGACTTATAGTTAAACTTGCAAGAGAATTGCGACCCAAGGCATCTGCAACCACATTGGCTTTACCAGGATGATAATCAATCGTGCAATCATAATCTTTGATGAGTTTAGGCCATCTACGTTGTCTCAAGTTTAACTCTTTTTGTGTACCCAAGTACTTCAAACTCTTGTGATCAGTAAATATATAACACTTCTCCCCGTACAAGTAATGCCTCCAAATTTTTAAGGCAAAAATAATAGCAGCAAGTTCAAGATTATGAGTGGGATAATTCAACTCATGCGATTTCAACTTCCGAGAGGCACAAGAAATTGCTTTCCCTTCTTGCATCAAAACACAACCCAAGCCACGGTGAGATGCATCACTGTATATCACATAATGTTTCCCCTTCAACTGGCAAAAAAAGTATTGGAGCTTGTGTCAACAAGGATTTGAACTTTTCAAAGCTCTCTTGACACTTTTCATCCCACACAAACTTGGCTTCTTTCCCCAAAAGTTTGGTTAAAGGAGAAGCTATAATAGAGAAGCCCTTCATGAACCTCCTATAGTATCCTGCTAAACCCAAGAAACTCCTGACCTCAGTTGGAGTTTTAGGGGGTTTCCAATCAACAATAGCTTGAATCTTACTGGGATCAACCTTCACACCTTCAACTGATACAATATTCCCCAAAAAAGCCACTTCACTCAGCCAAAATTCACATTTGGAAAACTTCGCGTAGAGTTGCCTCTCCTTCAGGATTTGCATGACAATCTGATGTGCCGGAGAATTATGGCACATTTAATATCAAATTACTTAAATTATATCTTGTTTCAAGAGCATTTACCTTGTATATTTATAGAATTTTGATATTTTGCAGTGCATGAGGCTTAAACGCTCAAGAATACGGAAAAGATAACAAAAAGCTAAAAAATTGAAGAAAAAGCAGAATGCGATCGCAGAAGGACAAAGAGGGACCGCATAGCTGTTATGCGGACCGCAAATGGCTCATATGGACAGCAGAACTCCACAGAAAGATTGGCTAAATTCAAGAGCAAAATGCGATCGACTATGCGATCGCATAACTTATTTGTGAGCCGCATAGTTGACCGCAGAACCTCCAGTACCTGAAGCCCATCTCGAGAATGCAAAGCAACTCTGCGGTCGCATATCAAGAATGCGGACCGCAGAACACACAATGCGATGGGGAGATGGAAACTAGGGTTTGAGTCTGCGATGGCCATGTGAATAATGCGAACCGCATACCTGTTCTGCGACAGGAATGCGGTCGCAGAGCTAACCTGAAAGGGCATTTTTGTCCGATTTTCACCCCAAATTTTGGCCCACTATAAATAGATTTATTAGGGTCTTGTGGGTCATTCTTGTCTGGTTTTAGAGAAACATTCCCTCCATTGAATATTCTTCACTTTTGGAAGCATTAAAGCTAAGGTTCTTGAGTGTTTGTAAGCTTTCATGACATTTAATATCTTTATGTTTTCGTCGTTAAGTATGTGTAGCTAGCCTTAAATACTAAGGTTGTGGACCCAAAATGGGTGTTATGTATTTGGGTATTTAACATTGAATATATGTATAATGGGTTGTTGATATTTATTTACTCTTCATTTTTCATTTATTGTTAGTGGTTGCAAACATTAACAAATGCCATAAATTCTTTCTTAGCTTGGAAAAGTGGGTTAGAATTGGTAAGAGTGAATACCAAAGACTCAAGGCTTTAAACCTTGTTTAATAGAATCACTTAGGAATAAGTGAGTTTTATTTGGCATTAAGTGATTGGTCTTCATTGCAACTCTTTTGTATTTGGGAAAATCATAAAGAGGAAATACTACCCTATTATTGGAAAATATTGGGTAGTCATTTAGAAATCATTTGCATATCTAAGGACTTCCCATTAGAAATATATCGTATTAATACCCATTAGCATTACACTTCATTAAAGGGGACACAACCTTGGTTTAGTCAATCCTATTAATTACAACTTTAATTAGTCGTCTTTGTTACTATCACAATTGAAATACTACACTATCAATTCCTATACTCATGTTACCTTAACGGAATAGAGATAAGATTTGAGTTAAGAATCACACTATCAAAGTAACTATTTTCACACCTATTCCCTGTGGGATTCGACCCCAACCTTGTTGGGCTATTATATTTGACTTCGACCGCTTTACACTATTTTAAGTGTAATTTGAGCGTATCAAATTTTGGCGCCGTTACCGGGGAATACGGTTTTGAAATTGCTAGTTAGTGTGTACTTCACTCTCTATCTTTTTCTATTCTATCACACGTTTCTCTTTTTGTTTGGTGAACTAGGTGAAAATGGCCAACGTTGAGTATGATGAAGAGGAGAACCCGTTCACCGACATCGATGAATATATTAATGACACCAACGTTATCCTCCCTCCGATAGTTGGTGCATCTACTTTCAAAGTGGATCATGGAATGATTCTATTGCTCAAGGCGGAAGGATTGTTCCATAATTCAACGGATGATGACCTGACGCAACACCTAAGGAACTTCTTGGGTGCATGCGCCATGCACAAACAAACCAATGTGACGGATGATGCTTTAAGGTTGCGTGTGTTCAAGTATTCATTGGCGGGAGAGGCAAGAAAGTGGCTTCACAACTTACCTCCTCATACCATCACTACATGGCCTGAGCTTGTCCGAGCCTTTTTGGCAAAGTGGTTCCTGGATAGCAAGAAGTCGGAGCTTAGAGATAAAATCTTTTTCTTCAAGCAAATGCTAGGGGAACACTTACATGAGGTATGTGACCGGTTCAAATTATACCTTGTGAGATCACCAAATCATGGGTTCCCAGAACATATTTTGATGGAGAAGTTTTACATGGGTTTAGACCCACTTTCCCAGTCAATTGCCAAGAATGTCGCGGATGGGTCCTTCATGGACAAGTCATTTGCTAGGATTACTCAAATTCTAGACAAGATGGCTAAGCACAATCAAGCTTGGCATTCGGAAGATACAAGTGGTGGGATTTCTTATGGTACTCCTTCTCTTTCAAACATGATAAAGGAGAACAACGAGAGAGACCAAGTGATTGCCGGTCTTGCCACGAACATTGATGTATTGACAAAGATGTTCACAGAAAGTCAAACAAAAAAGGTGAATATGGTGGAAGACACACAATCAATGGGGAATCAAGATTTTGAAGAAGCAAATTATGTCCAAAACTCTCAAGGTGGTTATCGCCAACAAAGCAATTGGAGGACAAACCCGTAAGGGTAAGGCCAGCAAAATTGGCGCAATGAGCAAAGTGGCCAAGGAACTTGGAACAACAACAACAATAATTATTCCAATAGAAGTTCCAATCCTTATGTACCACCGCGAGGGCAATATTCCAACTATTCACAATACAAGGAGGGGCCATCAAATGAATCCAAAATGGAGGGGATGCTAGAGCGCATTTTGCAAAATCAAGAGAAAAATGATGCAACAATGAGGAACATGTCTGAGGTGGTGGGTTCACACACCGCTTCGATTCAAAAACTTGAAATGCAAATGAGAGATCTATCAAGAGAACAAATTCCCATGCAAAAAGGCTCTCTTCCGAGTGACACGGTGGTCAACCCAAAAAGCGGCCCAAATGGGTCGACATCTCATTGCATGGCCATCACAACGAGAAATGGTAAGGTGCTCCAAGATGAGAGTGAGAAAGTGATTGATGTTGAGAACGTTGATCAAGAAATGGAAGCACGAAGTGAGTCGCCGGTTGTAGTGGAAGTTGAGGAGGCCCCCCAAGAAGTAGAGATTCAAAGAAAAAAAAATGGAGAGGCCATGGAAAAGGTGAAGGAGATCCCAAAAGCTCCTCCACCAATTCCTAGACCTAATCCTCCATTTCCTCAAAGGCTTGTACGAAGGGTGGATGATGGAAAGTTTGAAAAATTCTATGACATCTTGAAACAATTGTCGGTGAACATCCCATTCTTGGAGGCTTTCCAAGAGATGCCGGGGTTTGCCAAGTATTTGAAAGAGTTGATGACAAAGAAGAGAACAACAAATAATGAGGTGGTAAATTTGACTCATCGGGTAAGCTCGATAATGGCTACATCAACCGTGGAGAAAAAGGGAGACCCGGGGGCTTTTACTATCCCATGCACCATTGGGTTGAGAGAGTTTGCAGAGAACTGTGTGACAACGGTGCTAGTATAAATTTGATGTCTCTTGCTATCTACAAGCAATCGGGATTGGGGTTGACAAGACCAACTAGCATGCGTTTACAAATGGCCGATCGATCGATTAAGAAACCCGTGGGCATTGTTGATGATGTTTTAGTGAAGGTGGGGAAGTTTCTCCTCCCGGCCGATTTTGTCATTTTGGATTTTGCGGTAGACAAAGAGATTCCTATCATTTTAGGAAGACCATTCCTTGCAACGGGAAGAGCATTAATGGACTATGACATGAAATCAAATTCCGAGTGAATGATGAAGAAGTCACATTCCAAGCAAGCAAGGGTTTGAAATTTCCAAGCATACGAGGGAATTTCGGTAATTGATGTTGTTGATGAGGTGGAAGATGCCGTTGAGATGAAAATGGAAGAAGAAGGCCTCGGCGAGGCATTGGCAGCAATTTTGGTAAACTTTGATGATGAAAACATTGAGGGGTATGTGGAGATAGTCAACGCATTGGAAGGGAATGGATCTTATACATATGCACCAAGGAAGCTTTCTCTTGACTTAGAGAATCGAGCAACCCCTCCCTCAAAGCCTTCAATCATGGAGCCACTACACCTTGAGCTCAAACCATTTCCATCACACTTGAGGTACAAATTTCTTGGCTCTAATAATACTTTACCGGTAATCATGTCTTCTTTGTTGAATGATGTGCAGGTTGATGAATTGTTAAATGTCTTGCGGGAGCACCGACAAGCGCTTGGATGGACAATAACGGACATCTGAGGAATCCCCGCCGGAATATGCGAGCACAAAATTCAATTGGAAGAAGGGAGCAAACCAAGTGTGGAGCATCAAAGAAGATTAAATCCTTCAATGCAAGAGGTGGTCAAGAAGGATATAATCAAATGGTTGGATGCCGGGGTTGTCTACCCCATTGCGGATAATCCGTGGGTGAGTCCGGTCCAATGTGTGCCAAAGAAGGGAGGCATGGCAGTGATTCACAATGAAAATAATGAACTTATCCCTACTCGGACGGTCACCGGATGGAGAGTATGCATGGACTACCGGAAGCTTAACAATGCCACTTGCAAGGATCATTTACCTATGCCTTTTATTGATCAAATGCTTGATCGGCTAGCGGGAAGATCTTTCTATTGCTTCCTTGATGGGTATTCCGGCTACAATCAAATCAACATAGCCTTGGAAGATCAAGAGAAAACCACCTTCACTTGCCCATACGGCACCTTTGCTTTTAGTCGGATTCCCTTTGGGTTGTGCAATGCTCCGGCCACATTTCAACGATGTATGATGTCCATCTTCTCCGATATGGTGGAGGACTTCTTGGAAGTTTTCATGGATGATTTCTCGGTGGTTGGTGATTCTTTCGAGCATTGTCTTGACAATCTCCGACAAGTGCTAAAACGGTATGAGGAAACCAATCTTGTGCTAAATTGGGAAAAATGTCACTTCATGGTGGATGAAGGGATTGTGTTGGGGCACAAAATTTCAAAAAGGGGCATTGAGGTCAATCGGGCAAAAATTGAAGTCATCTCCAAACTCCCTCCTCCAACTTCGGTAAAGGGAATCTGAAGCTTTCTTGGCCATGCCGGCTTTTATCGGCGCTTTATCAAGGACTTTTCAAAAATTGCAAATCCTATGTGCAAACTCCTTGAAAAAGATGCCAAGTTCGTGTTCGATGATGAATGCCTCAAAGCATTTGAGGAACTTAAAGAAAAGCTCACCACGGCCCCCATTATTGTCACACCAGATTGGTCTCTCCCATTTGAGCTTATGTGTGATGCCAGTGGTGTAGCTATTGGAGCGGTTTTGGGTCAAAGGCACAACAAATTCTCCACCCCATATATTACGCAAGAAAAACTCTCAACGGTGCCCAAATGAACTACACAGTGACTGAGCAAGAACTCCTTGCTATATTGT
The DNA here is from genome assembly GCA_005239495.1 of Nicotiana undulata. NCBI lineage: Eukaryota > Viridiplantae > Streptophyta > Magnoliopsida > Solanales > Solanaceae > Nicotiana > Nicotiana undulata. The sequence continues at coordinate 29,495 of MDKH01110478.1, read as the reverse complement.
ATATGCTTTTGAGAAATTTTGAGCTTATCTTTTGGGATACAAGGTGGTGGTCTACACAGATCATGCTGCCATTCGCTACCTTATGGCGAAGAAAGATGCCAAGCCAAGGTTAATCCGGTGGGTCCTTCTATTGCAAGAATTTGATTTTGAAGTCAAAGATCGGAAAGGCACTGAAAATCAAGTTGCGGACCACTTCTCTCGAATTGAAGAAAACGGGCGCCCGAAAGATGACCTAGATATCGATGATGCCTTCCCTGATGAGCATATTTTGGCATTATCTTCTTCATCAGCTCCTTCATATGTCGATATTGCAAATTATTTGGTGAGTGAGCTCATTCCAGATGGCTTGGAAGCATATTAGAAGAAAACGTTTTTGAGGGAATACCGTCAATACTATTGGGAGGAACCATTCTTGTTCCGCATCTGTGCGGACAACATTATCAGAAGATGTGTCCCAGAAGAAGAAGTAAAGCCAATTCTAAAGGCATGTCATGACTCACCGGTAGGGGGTCATCATGGAGGAAATCGGACGGCGGCAAAAGTGCTTGAATGTGGATACTATTGGCAATCTCTCTATCATGACGCTAATCAAATGGTCAAAGATTGTGACCAATGCCAACGACAAGGATCAATCTCCAAGAGACACGAAATGCCAATGAACTTTGTGTTGGAGGTTGAGATTTTTGACGTCTGGGGCATCGACTTCATGGGACCCTTTGTAAGTTCTTGTGGGATGAAGTACATTATTTTAGCTGTGGACTATGTGTCCAAGTGGGTTGAAGTTGTTGCCTTGCCAAACAATGAGGCTAGGAGTGTGACCGCATTCTTGAAAAGAAACATATTCACACAGTTCGGCACTCCTAGAGCAATTCTCAGCGACTGTGGTTCTCACTTTGTAATAAGGCTTTCAATGGGCTATTGGAGAAGTATGGTGTCAAGCACAAGGTGGCGATGCCTTATCATCCCCAGTCGAGTGGCCAAGTAGAAGTTTCCAACTAGGAGATCAAAAACATCCTAGCAAAAATAGTGAATGCGAATCGGACCAACTGGTCAAAGAAGCTAGATGATGCATTATGGGCCTACCGAACAACATACAAAACTCCCATAGGTACTTCCCCTTACAGGATGGTGTTCGGAAAAGCATGTCATCTACCCGTGGAGCTTGAGCACAAAGCTATGTGGGCACTCAAGAAATTGAACCTGGATTGGAATTAAGCTGCAAATTTGAGGCTCAATCAACTAAATGAAATGGAGGAATTCCGTTTCCATGCTTATGATAGCGCAGCTATGTATAAAGAAAGAATGAAGGTCGTCCATGACAAGAAGATCTTGAAACGGGAGTTCCACACTGGTGACTTGGTGTTACTCTTCAATTCCCGACTCAAACTCTTCCCGGGCAAACTCAAATCCAAATGGTTTGGTCCTTTCAAAGTGGTGAATGTCTCTCCATTTGGTGATGTGGAACTAGCAACTGAGGACGGACTTCGTACGTTCAAAGTCAATGGCCAACGCATAAAACACTACTTGGGTAAAAATAGCGAGAGGCATGTTGTAGAGCAATTGGCTCTCAAGGATGGTCCTTGCCCCACTGATGAATGACTCCAAGGGAATACCAACTTCCTCGTGCCGCGACGTTAAATCAAGCGCTTCATGGGAGGCAACTCATGTGTGGTAACACTATTTTGGTTTTTTTAATAAATATGATTCTTTGAGCAATTTACAAGGTGTGTGAGTGCAGGTGTTTCAAAGGAACACAGAAACATGGTAGAATTGCAGGAGAAGGGCAAGCGAGGAAAATTTGGACAGTCTGCGATGCATATGCGATCGCATGTCATCTCTGCGGTCCGCATTGTGGTCACAGACGTAGGCAGATTGTTTAGGAAGAATTCATGTCAACTCTGCGATGCTAAGGTGAACTATGCGATCGCATGTCATTCTGTGGTCCGCATTGTGGTCGCAGACGTAGGCAGATTGTTTAGGAAGAATTCATGTCAACTCTGTGATGCTAAGGTGAACTATGCGAATCGCATTTCATCTCTGCAGTCCGCATTGTGGTCGCAGACGTAGGCAGATTGTTTAGGAAGAATTCATGTCAACTCTGTGATGCTAAGGTGAACTATGCGAATCGCATTTCATCTCTGCAGTCCGCATTGTGGTCGCAGACGTAGGCAGATTGTTTAGAAGAATTCATGTCAACTCTGCGATGCTAAGGTGCACTATGCGAACCGCATTTGTTGTATGCAATCACATATCGCACCGCACTTTGAACTCCGAAAAGATAATAAATAGACCACCACATAACGGATATGCAGTCGCATATCACATTATGCGGTCCCACACTCACCGCAGATCCAGGTAAGTACTTCACCCACCGTCATTCTTACTTAAAACAAAACAAAACAAATTATTAAAAAAAACACAAAAAACGGCACCAGACAAAAGAGTAACGGTTGAAGTAGCATATTCTTCAAGGATTCACATTCCATCTTTGTGCATTTCACTACTCCTCTGGTATGTATCCTCCCCATCCTCCCCATCCCTTGTTCATTTTTGTTCTATTGATCCTTAGTTATTTTATCTGTATGTGAATTGAAGTTCAGATTTTTCATGTTCTCTTCTGTGTTTTTTCATATGGGTCTGAGTGTAATCGTAAAAGGGAGGGGGAAAGGGTAGATTTTAACTGAAAATCAGGCTTGGGAAGTTTGGAATCGAAAATCCGCCATGGTTAGGGCTCAGAAATTGAATTTGAAGGGTTCTGCGGTCCGCATTTTGACTATGCGGACCGCATTTGTGTCGCAGATTGAGCCCTAGGTTCGGTGAGGAAGACAGACTATGCGACGCATCTGCGATCGCATAGTCGAAATGCAGATCGCATCTGCGATCGCATAGTCGAAATGCGGATCGCATCTGCATTGCATTCTTGCACAGTATACCTCCCAAGGCGGCCTCTATTTTGCGACCAGTCTGCGATCGCAGACTCACCTCTGCGGTGGGTTCTGCGATCGCATATTACTCTTACATTTTTTAACACAATTTTGCGATGACTATGCGAATCGCATAGTGGATATGCGACCGCATATGTCATCACATTATTGAATTTTCTTCAGCTATGAACACTTCTGCGACGTGTCTGCGGTTCGCATTTTGGTTATGCGATCGCATACCTCGTCGCATAGTGGAAATTTTCTTTCATTTTATTTTTCTTTTCGTAAGTTCTTTTACTTTGTTTGCCCTTTTTCTCACACGTATTTTCTCTGTGCAGATATGCCTCGCAAGAATACATCTTCCGCTGCTAAGAGGGCCTCCTCAAGCGGGGAAGCACCTCCACCCAAACGTGCACGTCAAGCACCTCCACAGGATATTGTTGAAAGTTCCTCCCAGTCTGATGAGGGGGATACTGAGTCGGAGGTGGATTTGGCGGCTGAAGTGCGGAGGAAGTAGGGGGACGACTACCAGCTCCGGTTCCCTATTCCCCTATCTAGAGAGCTATATCGGGTGGGAATTGAAAAGAGAAAGATCCTACCTGAAAAGAGGTTGAATATAAATGGCCTTCAAGAACGATACCCTCATATTCTAGAAAACATCAGAACTATAAAATGGGAGTGCTTCACTGAGCCACTCGGAGAATACAACGAAACTATGATGAGGGAAATCTATGCCTCATATGGAGCCTCCAGGAATGCCCACCACAAATGGAACAAAATTTTCAGTGAGCAGATCTTGGTTCGGGGAGTAGAAGTGGAGTGTCACCGAGAATCCATCCATGCTCAATATTTTTCAACCACGTGCCCAAGCACGGCAGAGTACAATGCCAAATTAGCCAATAAAGATGGCGAACGTGCTTGGGTTGCTTCTTTGATTGCAAGAGGGACCCCGACCTGGATTGATTCTAGACACAAAATCTACAAGGAAGATCTCACAAGAGAAGGGAGATTCTGGCTCGCCTTCATCACTTCCCCTCTGATCCCCACCAGGAACGAGACAGAGATAAGCATTGAGAAATCTATTCTCATTTCTTGTATTATGTTGGGGATCACCATTGATGTGAGTGACATCATCTTCCAAGAAATTGGAATCCGGGCATGGAAGAAACATACTTCATTCCCATTTCCCTGCTTAATCACTGCCTTATGCCGAGCTACTAAGGTTCCTCTGTTACCTGCATGTGACAAGAAGAGGGAAGCTGACAAAGATATTAACATACTCGTATTAGTGATGCGGGGCCCAAGGTAGTAGCTGCTCCTCCAGAGATTTAGATGCCTACTTCTACTAAGGCAGAGCCCTCAGATTTTCAGACTCCTAGAGTACCCTCTACAGCAGAGCCATCCACCACTACTCCACAGCCCACTGCCCGTACCAGTGTTCCATCGGCTATTCCACTACCTGTTCTCTCCCAGCTTGGTCTCCTAGCTCAGCACACCAATGCTAAGGTAGACAAGCTCTTGAGAGAACTTCCCACATTGATCCAGCATGCCCTCACGCCCATTTAGTCTTCAGTGACTGCTCTACAGGAGCAGCACGTGTTATACGAGGGTCGCCTCAAGGGACTTGAGGCCAGAATTGAGAAGGTCGAGCACGGTGAGGTTGGGGACATACCAGAGCTTCGGACCGATGTGTCCAATTTTAAGACGGAGCTCCACAAGCTGCAGCACGTGGAATTTGATTTCTCATCCTTCTTGCCCAAAGAAGGGGCGCAGGGAGAGGGAACCTCCGAGCATGGGCTAGGGCTTGATTTCTCCACTCTTATGACAGCCCAGACAGCTCCTGCACCAGTTGTTGTATCCTCTGGAGAGGATTCTGGACATTTTTCAGCGTCCGAGGGCGAGGAGTCAGAAGGGGAGTCTTCTTGGTCAGATGATGAGCAGGGCCCTCAGGAGAAGGGAAAGGGGGTTGCAATCGCCACAGCTGCAGAGGCAGCAGAGGAGGAGCAGATACAGATTGCTATACAATGCTCCTTGGTGGACACCGCTGCCCTGGCCACAACATCAGTTATTTAGCAGTCAGCAGATGGGGCCATCAGCTCTCAGGCTCCAGTGTCAGCGGTGGGGCATGAGGACACCCCGCCCATTGCAGCAGTCATTCCTCCAGCGGAGTCTTCCGCAACTCCTCCACCACCAGTTTGATGTCATCCCTCATGCAGCGACCTCAACTGACCCTGGCCCTTTGGCGGTTGAGGACCCCTCTGCCACCCAGCTAACCACTGACTCCCGTAGCGCTTAGCGCGCCCCAGGGAGCCCCTAACTCTGTTTTTATATTTCTTATGCATTGGGGGAAATTCATGCTTCTTCGTTGGGGGTGGTGGATAGGTAGCAACTTGGTATATGAACTCTTTTTGTGACAACTTGGATGATATTGTACTTTTTTTTTTTTTTGTTTTATGTTATGTATTGAACTTGTGTTTTTGTTCTATGTATGTATGTTTTTACTGTTGTTTTTTTGTTGTGATATCTCCAAGTTGTCGATAAACCATTGTGCATGTGTCTTTTGTGTATTTCATCTCTTGTTCGTAGTTTATAACAAAAAAAAAAGTAGTCAGTATGTAGGGTTTTCCTTAGTGGTTAACAATGAATTCCCCTTGGTTTTTCTTTGCCAGGTTCTTTTCCAAGGGTGTAATAGTAGAACCATGGCACTAGAACAAAACGTATTGACCGGTTTAGTATAAGTGCCTAGTCTCAAGCATGTGTGTCGGTAAATAATCCATACCCTTCCTTTATAAAAATAAAATAAAAAAATCAATCAACTCTGTGAACTTGAGGCTCGCTTTTTTACTCTATGTGTACTTAAAAAAATGAAAGCTTTGAAGTGTCAAGCCTTGACTCTTGAGCTAAAACTATGTTGAACCAAACAGTCATGTGCCGTGTGTGTGATATTTTGTATCAATAATTATTGTGTTTACTTCTGTCATCTAGAACTTGCCCAGTTGGTTTTTCGATGCTAATAATAAGTACATTGAGTTGGAGAAATGACCTTAGGCATTCTTTGTGATATTGGGAAACCCAGTAAACCTTTCAAGCTACCAAATGTTTTCATGAGTATCACTACTTACCCATTTGATCCTTTAGCCTTTTTTGTTGGACACCTCATTACGAGCCTTTCCCATTTTTGCAAAATAATCCCCTCTTTTGAACCCGTCCCTCCTTGAATACTGAGCATGAGGCAAAAAGCCTAAGTTGGGGGTTGGTATCAAATTGGAGATTGGCAAGGTTGTGTATTGAGTGTAGAACATATACCTCTAAAGATTCAATTGAAAACTACTCAAGCTCCTAAATAAATAAAAAATATATGCATGTAAACAAATATGGGATCTATGAAGAGATTTAGTGAGGTAGTTCTATGTTGTAACTAAATGCCAATAAGGCTATGGAACTTGAAAGAAAGCAAAGGGCACGGAAAGAGAAAGATGTGAGTAGTGTTCAAGGAGGGTTTAATCACTTGTACCCAAATGATTATCCAACCTTTCCCTAAGCCTACATTACAAGCTAAAAAGTCCTTATGAGATCTCCAACCGAATGTTATTAAATAGGCAACGAATTAAAATAAGGGCAAGCCTATGGTATGATGTGTCGTAACACTTGAACTTCTTTGTGAGTGTGAGTGTGAATGTTTTGTGTAAATATGTCCTTTGTTGTTGTCATTATAAATATCGTGAGTTGGGACCTTCTTTGTCTCTGGTAAGGGCACATGAGCTGTGAAATATAGCAATAGTTGAGTTCTTGAAGTCGGGCGCAAACGCACTCAGTTGAGAGTAATATTTTGTCAAATCGCTCGAGGCTCAAAGTTCACGAGTTGAGTAGTTTCCTTGTACATAGCAGTGACTGTTCATGAAGGGTAAACAGATGAAATGCATGCTTGTAGTACTGGCACTTAACACTGTCCTTGGTCATAGTTGTTTCTGGTCTTGTAGTTAAAGTCTAGGTTAGGATAGAGCTATTTTGGTTGCTTGAGGACAAGCAAGAGTTTAAGTTGGGGGTGTTGATGTGCCGGAGAAATATGGCACATTTAATATCAAATTGCTTAAATTATAGCTTGTTTCAAGAGAATTTACCTTGTATACTTATAGAATTTTGATGTTTTGCAGTGCATGAGGCTTAAACGCTCAAGAATACGGAAAAGATAACAAAAAGCTAAAAAATTGAAGAAAAAGCAGAATGCGATCGCAGAAGGACAAAGAGGGACCGCATAGCTGTTATGTGGACCGCAGATGGCTCAGATAGACCGCAGAACTCCACAGAAAGATTGGCTAAATTCAAGAGCAAAAATGCGATAGACTATGCAATCGCATAACTCATCTGCGAGCCGCATAGTTGACCGCAGAACCTCCAGTACCTGAAGCCCATCTCGAGAATGCGAAGCAACTCTGTGGTCTCATATCAAGAATGCGGACCGCAGAACACACAATGCGATGGGGAGATGGAAACTAGGGTTTAAGTCTGCGATGGCCATGTGAATAATGCGAACCGCATACCTGTTCTGCGACAGGAATGCGGTCGCAAAGCTAACCTGAAAGGGCATTTTTGTCCGATTTTGACCCCGATTTTTGGCCCACTATAAATAGATTTATTTGGGTCTTGTGGGTCATTCTTGTCTGGTTTTAGAGAAACATTCCCTCCATTGAATATTCTTCACTTTCGGAAGCATTAAAGCTAAGGTTCTTGAGTGTTTGTAAGCTTTCATGACATTTAATATCTTTATGTTTTCGTCATTAAGTATGTGTAGCTAGCCTTAAATACTAAGGTTGTGGACCCAAAATGGGTGTTATGTATTTGGGTATTTAACATTGAATATATGTATAATGGGTTGTTGATATTTATGTACTCTTCATTTTTCATTGATTGTTAGTGGTTGCAAACATTAACAAATGCCATAAATTCTTTCTTTGCTTGGAAAAGTGGGTTAGAATTGGTAAGAGTGAAACCAAAACTCAAGGCTTTAAACCTTGTTTAATAGAATCACTTAGGAATAAGTGGGTTTTATTTGGCATTAAGTGTTTGGTCTTCATTGCAACTCTTTTGTATTTGGGAAAATCATAAAGAGGAAATACTACCCTATTATTGGAAACTATTGGGTAGTCATTTAGAAATCATTTGCATATCTAAGGACTCCCCATTAGAAATATATCGTATTAATACCCATTAGCATTACACTTCATTAAAGGGGACACAATCTTGGTTTAGTCAATCCTATTAATTACAAATTTATAGTCGTCTTTGTTACTATCACAATTGAAATACCACACTATCAATTCCTATACTCCTGTTACCTTAACGGAATAGAGATAAGATTTGAGTTAAGAATCACACTATCAAAGTAACTTTTTTCACGCCTATTCCCTATGGGATTCGACCCCAACCTTGTTGGGTTATTATATTTGACTTCGACCGCTTTACACTATTTTAAGTGTAATTTGAGCGTATCACAATCCGGAGATGCTTATCATGATCTTCTCTATTCTTGGAATAGACTAAAATATCATCAATAAAGATCACCACAAATTGAACAAGGTAAGGCTTGAACACACGGTTCATTAGATCCATAAATGCAGCAGGGGCATTTGTCAAACCAAATGGCATTACCAAAAATTCATAATGGACATACCTAGTCCTAAAAGCAGTTTTAGGAACATCTTGTTCCCTCACTCGTAACTGATAATATCCAAACCTCAAGTCAATTTTTGAGAACAAGCTGGCACCCGTCAGTTGGTCAAACAAGTCGTCGATTCTAGGCAGTGGGTATCTGTTCTTGATTGTTACCTTGTTCAGCTGTCGATAATCAATGCAAATCCTAAGAGTGCCGTCTTTCATTTTTACAAATAAAACAGGAGCTCCCTAAGGCAAAACACTGGGACAGATAAAACCTTTCTCAAAAAGTTCTTGCAATTGAGCCTTCAACTCTTTTAGTTCGGCTGGAGCCATTCTATAAGGAGCGATAGAAATAGGAGTAGTTCCAGGAACAAGCTCGATAGGAAATTCAATCTCCCTTTCTGGAGGCAACCCAGGAAGATCATCAGGAAAGACACACGGCTGGTATGTCCTTAAGACTTGGACTCGCCAATCGTGTATCGACTATATGAGCAAGATATGCATCACAACCTTGACGAATCATCTTCCTTGCCAAGACCGCAAAAATAATATTAGATGTCAATGATCTTTCTCCTTGAACTACTATGTGTGAATATGCAAGAGTTCTAAAAGTCACTTGCTTCAACCTACTATCAACCAATGCATGGTGCCTATGGAGCCATTCCATCCCAACAATAACATCATAGTCTTGGAAGGGCATTTCAAGCAAGTTTGCAGGGAAGACTTGATTTTGAATCATGAATGGACAATCTCGATAAATCCTGTTAACAACAGCCTGATAACCTAATGGACTCGTGACAAGCACATCAAAGTCAAGTCTCACAGATTTAACACTATCAGAAAAAGCAAGTGATGAGCAAACATAAGAGTGTGAAGATCCAGGATCAAATAATGTAACAACAGATATGCCAAATAAGTGAAATTACCAACAACCACATCCGGGCCATCTTGGTCATTCTTCTATCTCATAACATAGACTCGTGCAGTAGCTCTTGACCCACTAGCCTGATTAGCTCCACTCGAACCTGTCACTTGCATATTTCTAGGTCTTGCACCTCTATTAGCTTGAGAATGAGTAGTGATAGGCTTTTGAACTGAGCCCTCTGTATGTGTAGAAGAAAGAGGATTAGGATTAGGACAATCCTTCACTTTATGATCCAGGCTTCCACAATTAAAACAGGCACCAGAAGCTCTTCTGCAAGCACCATAGTTATTCTTCCCGCACTATGCACAAGTATGTATATAAGTTTTTCCTTGGACATAACTTGGAGTTCTAGTAGTAGAGAAATTTGGCTTATTCTGCTTATGATATGATGATTTCTGTGCACTTTCAGTCTTGGAATAGTCAAACTTTCCCTTCTTGGATGGACCGCCATAATCCGAATTACCCTTCCTAAACTTGTTTTCTCTCCTACTAGCTTCTTCCTTGTCAATTCTTTCCCAAGTAAGAGCAGCTGAAACTAGCTTGGAAAAATCCTCAAGTTGCAAGATTGCCACAGCTTTTCGAATGGAACCATTCAAACCTTCTTCAAATCTTCTGCACTTGTCTCTTTCATCATCAATAATACCTCCAGCATAGCAAGAAATCCTGAGAAATTTTTGTTGATACTCTGCAATAGACATACTCCCTTGTCTTAAATTCAGAAACTCTTTTTCTTAGCATCACAATAGACAGGGGGGACATATTTCACACGAAATGCTTTCACAATGTCATCCCAAGTAAGCACTGGAGGTTTTGCTTTTGCATTTGGCACACTTACCCACCAATCATAGGCATCTTTTTTGTAAAAGAGAGATAACATACTTAAATTTGGCAGCATTAGTACACTCTAGTTGTTCAAAGACCCTCTCCATGCGCTCGAGCCATTGTTCAGCTATCGTGGGATCAGTAGTGCCTTCAAATTCAACTCCGCCCATTTTCCTCATCTTCTCAAAGTTCATTTCATTAGGTTCCGACATTGTCCCAGCCAAGTGACGAAAGAACTCAGCCATCTGCTGAAATGTAGGAGTCATAATAGGAGTACTATGACCCATTGCTCTTGAATTATTTCCCACTTCAGATTCACTAACAAGAGGATGGTTTAGGTTAGGCAAAGATTCCTCATCTCTTCCCTGAAGGTGAGGTGGAGCATTATAGTGAGCTTGACTTTCATCAGCAGACTCAATAGCTCTATTCGAAGGGGAGGCCATATTAAAATTCCTATAAAAGTTAAGATCACGCTGCATTAGGGACATGTACATGATGCATATGCACAAAGAATACAACAAATTATACTAAACAAGTATGCAAAAATTTATAATCTCCAAGCCATTTTCAAAGAGAAAATAATAACAAATAATAATATGTATGATCACAACAAAAATCCAGAATCACAAACCTAGGCTCTGGTACCAAAACTTGCAGCAACCCCTAGGGGGATGCCACTTATAACCACTAATATAATAATTATAAATACAAACATCCTTTTATTAAAATAAACTAGCAAAAAGAGAAAGAAGAAAATATGCCCATGAATAAACTTCAACATACAACATCCCAACTTAGAAAAAAATCTCATAAAAATCTTTTTGTAATTTCAAGATACAACTATTTAAAAAAAAAAGAGATAAAAAGAAAACGACAACATCAATTTAAGTTAAATTAATACTTTAAAATTTACCAAATACCTAGTAGAAGAATATCTTTTCATACATCATTCAAGACTCAAACTAAGCATAAAGTTCAACTATCAATCAAATAAAAGCTAGTTAAATCTTCAAAGAAAAAAAAACAATCTCCCAAGTTCAATTCAAGTACCAAATTTACTAAATTACAAGACTTGGGCTTAAACACCCATAAAATAGTCAAATCGTTCACCAAAATTAAGTTACCAAAATAATAGTATCATGACCCAAAAATCATTTAAGAGTGTATATCTAAGTGTATCATATGGATCATGTACAAGTCCCCAAAAGTTTAAAAATAAAAATTACATATGCCTATGCAAGTGTGATCTTCATCTAGTCTTCCAAAGAGTCTACTTCAAATGATATCCTCATGCATCTCCCGGCACATCACCTACGATAGTAACAAACTATCGCTAAGCATAAAGCTTAGTGTCACATAAACTTAACTAATATTTCATAATAAAAGAAAGGTAAACTATGAAATGAATACAAGGAATAAATTCTAGATATGAGTTTATTAAAATCAACATCAAATATTTAATGAAGGTACAATCATCTAAAGAGGGATAAATATCAAAATCATAAAATAGTTGAAGATAATCACTACTCAAGATCTCAAATGTCAAGAAGATTTTCAACCATAATCCGAAAAATATCCATCGATTAGTTGATTCCCCCAACACATGCGTCATGCAATTACATCAAAACATAATCAAGTAACAAGAAGGACCGGAGTCCTAGATCAAGTAGGGTCGTCACCCAATTATCAAGAGAATCAAGAGCCATTGTCACAACCCGAAAGTCCTAACTCAGGTTGTGATGGCGCCTAACAACGGGGTTAGGCAAGCCAACACAAATTTCACTAAGTGTTTCTTTTTATTTGATTAAATAGTTCACCAAATTACTGAATTTAACAGGTTAAAACATGATAGCAAAAGATAATAACCCAGTGGTAGATGAAATAGCTATAAAGAAGCGTGAGCCAAAAGACGATCATATATATATATATATATATATATATATACAACCCAAAATCCCAAAATAACCACTACGTGTGTGCCAAGAACTAGTGTCACGAGTGTCACGGGCATACTAACAGGATAACCAAAAGATAAATATACAATCCCACTATCTGAATAAATAGACGGGAAACAAAAGTAAATGAAACTCCATGGTTCTGCTAGGGTTCGCCAGAAGAAGCAACTAACCGTAAAGTCAGGTCCGCTACGGTTAGTATCTAGCTCCGGTCTGATAACCAGATGCACCAGCCTCAAAACCTGTACAGTTAAGTACAGAAGTGCAGCATGAGTACATATTAAATAAATATGTACCCAGTGAGTATCCCGTCTAATCTCGAAGAAGTAGTGACGAGAGGTCGACTCGACACTCACTAAGGTCCAACAGTATAATATGCGATAGGATATAACGAAAAGCAGTAGGCATGTAAGACAGTAAGCAGCAGTTACGTATAAAGCACCGGAATCCAAGTAAATACTGAAAGAAATATCAATGTCCACTTTTTTTCCCCCAAATATCTAATACAAGTCAATATCCATGAAACAGTGTGAAATAGTCATGCGCACACAGGAATAAGACAACCGTCCGGAGTCATAAGGAAAATATCTATGCACTGACGAGAATCGAAAGGCCTGTCCCATAAATGCATTCTTACATAGTCATGGTTGCGCGCTGCCGAGGGTCGAACGGCCCGAACCATAAGCGCGTCTTTCAAATTAATCATATCTGTGCATCTTTCAATCCGCCGTGGCATTTGGCCCGCTCACATGAGAGTGGGGGAAATCACACATCGCTCGCGGAATGTAAATTGCGAAGCGGTCACATGCACACACAATAACTTTTAAAACTTACTTTCCATAACCAATTCCTTTCAAATCAACAATTTCCATAAAATTTTAGAGAAACAATACTATACATAACATGGTCTCATAGCATATATGGCATTACAGGGAAGCATAAAAGGCATTACAAGGAAGCATATAAGGCATGCTGTGGGCCTAACTACCCGGACATAACAATGATAGCCGCTACGTATAGACTCTCATCACTTGGTGCGTACGTAGCCCCCAACCAAATTACATATAGCATTTAAATCACCTAGGGGGACAATTCCCTCTTACAAGGTTAGAAAGGAGACTCAACTCGTGTCGAATCTACCTCTCGGACCGCGAATGCGCCCGAAACTCCGAACTCTACACCCGAGGACTCGCAACTAGCCAAAATGTGTACAATTATATCAATGAACTCTCATCGTGGGGAAATTATCCTATTTATTCAATAAAATCATCATTCTTGAAGAATTCCCAAAATTCATCCCTGGGCCCGCACGCTCGGGTTCCGAACATTCTCGAAGAAATCACTCACCCAAAGCCTAAGGATCATTAATATGTAGTTTCTACTTGAATTCATAGCATTAAACGGACAATTCACTAATTTCCTCAAGAACCCTAAATTTACTACCCCAAATCTTGATTTTCAATGACCTAGTAGTTAATCCCATTAATAATTCATGTATTAAACTAGCAATAGGGAGGAATTAACTTACCTCTGCAGTAGCTAGGTCGTGGTGTGTTCTTCCCAAGATCACAAGTCTCTAATGGAGGTACGAAATGAAAAGGGATGAAGAAATCCCGTATTTTAAAGAATATATACTGCTTGGCCAACAGGGGTTCCGCACCTGCGGCTCGAGGATCGCACCTGCGGAGTTGGACGGGAAAGACTAGGCCGGCACCTGCGGAGCTGGAGACCGCACCTGCGACTGGGCAACCGCACCTGCGATCACACCAGAAACAGGTGCACCAGCAGCTATTTTAGCTGGTTTTTAATCTCGTGTGGTGTTCGGGAGGCACTTGGGCCCACCCGAGCCCCCATCCAAATATACCAACAAGTCCTAAATCATAATGCGGACTCGCTGAGCCTTCGGAATGCCCAAAACAACGCTAAATCTCAAAATCACACCCCAAAACCCCTAAAACCATAACTTTAAGAACTTCAAGTTCTTGATTTCTATATCGATACGCCGGACCGACCTATACAACTCGTAATGACATCAATTTTTTCAGACACAGTCATAAATGACATAACGGAACTATTCCCTGTCTCGGAATCACATTTGGACCTCGATAACATAAATTCCCATTTCAAACCAAATTTCAAACTTAAGGAAATCCTTATTTCTATATTGGGCGTCGAAACGCTCCCTGCTTATCGAAAACCCATTCCGAACATACGCCCAAGTCCGAAATCATCATACAAAGCTACTAACACTGTCGGAACTCAATTCCGAGGTCGTTTGCTCAAAATGTTGATCGAAGTCAAACTCGGCCAAATAGGCCAACCTTAAGGAACCAAGTGTTCCTATATTGCTCAAAACACTTCGAAATCCTGAACCACCAGTCCCTTCAAGTCACAAATATCAAGAAGCCGCTATGGGAAGTCTTATTTAGGGGAACAGAGTCCGATAACGTAAAACGACCGGTTGGGTCATTACATTCTCCCCCTCTTAAACAAACGTTCGTCCTCGAACGGGACTAGAATCGTACCTGAAGTGCTGAATAGATGTGGATATCTGCTCCGCATGTCCTCCTCGGACTCCCAAGTCGCCTCATCGACTGATTGGCCCCTCCACTGGACCTTCACGGCAGAAACTCTCTTGGACCTCAACTGGCAGTCCTGTCTATCAATAATAGCAACTGGCTCCTCCTCGAAGCCCAACTTCTCATCTAACTGAATAGTGCTGAAATCAACCACGTGAGAGAAATCAGCATGATATCTCCGGAGAATGGATACATGAAAACCGGATGAACTCCGGATAAAATGGGAGGTAAAGCTAGCTCATAAGAAACCTCTCCGACTCGCCTCAATACCTCGAAAGGACCTATAAACCTGGGGCTCAGCTTGCCCTTCTTCCCGAATCTCATAATGCACTTCATCGGCAAAACCTTTAGCAGAACTTTCTCTCCCTCCATAAATGCTACGTCACGTGCCAGATAATCAACTTCATCTTCTCCAAAGCATCTCTCACCAGATCAGTGCCATATAATCTAGCCTCACCAGGATCAAACCATCTGATAGGAGAACGACACTGACGGCCATACAAAGCCTCGAATGGGGTCATCTCGATGCTGGACTGATAACTATTATTGTACGCAAACTCAGCCAAAGGCAAGAACTGGTCCCACTGACCCCCAAAGTTAATCACACAAGCCCTGAGCATATCTTCCAATATCTGAACTGTACGCTCTGACTGACCATCAGTCTGAGGGTGAAATGCTGTGTTGAGATCGATCTGAGTTCCCATCTCACTGTGCAATGCTCTCCAAAAGTGCGAGATGAACTGAGTACCACGATCTGATATAATGGACACCGCACACCGTGCAACCGGACTATCTCCCGAATGTAGATCTGGGCTAGCCTCTCAGAAGTATAAGTAGTAGCTACAAGAATGAAATGTGCCTATTTGGTCAATCTATCCACAATGACACAAACCGCATCAACCTTCCGCAAAGTTCGAGGCAACCCACTACGAAATCCATAGTGATGCGCTCCAACTTCCACTCAGGAATGGGCATCTGCTGAAGTAGGCCTCCTGGCCTCTGGTGCACATATTTGACCTGCTGGAAATTAAGACATCTAGCCACATACTCCACAATGTCTTTCTTCATCCACCTCCACCAGTAATGCTGCTTCAAATCACGATACATCTTCGTCGCCCTCGGATGAACAGAATACCGAGAACTGTGGGCCTTCTCTAGAATCCTTTTCCTTAGGCCATCAATATTAGGAACACATAAACGGCCCTGGAGTCTCAAAACACCATCCTCGCCCAAAGTAACCTCCTTGGCCCTCCCCTGGACCACTGCCTCCCGAAGCTCTACTAAGCATGGATCATCAAACTGCCAGGCCTTAATCTCTCCCAATAACGAAGACTGAGCAACCACATGGGCTAGAACTCGACGAGGCTCCGAAAGATCTAATCTCACTAAGCGATTAGCCAAAGACTGAATGTCTAAGGCTAGAGGTATCTCCTCTCTGCAATGAAGGGCAAGCTACCCATACTCTCTGCCCTCCTACTCAAGGCATCCGCTACCACATTTGCCTTGCCCTGATGATAAAGAATAGTAATATCATAATCCTTCAAAAACTCAAGCCACTTGCGCTGCCTCAAGTTAAGATCCCTCTACTTGAATAAGTGTTGCAAACTACGGTGGTCTGTATAAACCTCACAAGACACACCATACAAGTAGTGCCTCCAAATCTTCAAAGCATGAACAATCGCAGCAAACTCCATGTCGTGCACAGGATAATTCTTCTCATGAACCTTCAGCTGACGCGAAGCATAAGAAATAAATCTCCCATCCTGCATCAACACACATCCCAACCCAACGCGTGAAGCGTCGCAATATACAACATACATCATGGAACCGAAAGGCAATGTCAGAACTGGTGCTGAGGTCAATGCTGACTTGAGCTTCTGAAAGCTCGCCTCACACTCGCCGGACCATCAAAACGGGGCATTCTTCTGCGTCAATCCAGTCAATAGAGCTGCAATAGAAGTGAATCCCTCCACAAATCAGCGATAATAGCCTGCTATACCTAGAAAGCTTCTGATCTCTGTAGCTGAAGTAGGACGCGGCCAACTCTAAACTGCCTCAATCTTCTGTGGATAAACCTTGATACCCTCTCCAGATACCACATGCCCTAGAAATGCCACAGATTATAACCAGAATTCACACTTGGAGAACTTAGCATACAGCTTCTGCTCTCGCAAGGTTTGAAGCACAACTCTCAAATGTTGCTCGTGCTCACCCAGGCTCCATGAGTAAATCAAGATGTCGTCAATGAAGACAATGATTAAGGAATCAATATACGGCGAATACCCTATTCATCAAGTCCGTGAATGTTGCTGGGGCATTAGTCAAACCAAAGGACATCACCAGAAACTCATAATGGCCATATCTGGTACGAAATGCAGTCTTCGGAACATCTGAAGCCCGAATCTTCAATTGAAGATAACCTGATCTCAAATCAATCTTATAAAACACACGAGCACCCTGCAACTGGTCAAACAAATCATCAATGCGCGGCAGAGGATACTTGTTCCTAATGGTAACCTTATTCAACTGGCGGTAATCAATACACATCTGCATAGATCCATCTTTCTTCTTCACAAATACAACTGGAGCACCCCATGGCGATGCACTCGGCCTGACGAACCCCTTAGCCAACAACTCCTCAATCTTCTACTTCAACTCCTTCAAATCCTTAGGAGCCATATGATACGGGGGAATGGAAATAGGCTGAGTATCTGGAGCTAAATCGATACAGAAGTCAATATCACGATCCGGAGGCATGCCTGGAAGTTTTGAAGGAAACACATCAACAAACTCTCGAACAATTGGTACTGAATCAATAGTCGGTGACTCGGCGGTGATATCCCGCACATAAGCAAGGTAAGCCAAACAACCCTTCTCGACCATATGTCGAGCCTTCATGAAGGAAATAACTCGGCTGGGTGCACTAACTGAAGAACCTTTCCACTCTAGCCTAGGCGACTCAGGCATGGCTAAAGTAACCGTCTTGGCATGGCAATCTAGCACAGCATGATAAGGAGATAGCCAATCCATGCCTAGGATAACCTCAAAATCAATCATATCAAGCAATAAAAGATATGCTCTGGTCTCGAAATCGCAGAAAGTGATCACACAAGACCGATAGACCCGGTCTACCACCACAAAATCGCCCACAGAAGTGGACACATATATAGGAGAACCCAAGGACTCACGAGGAACATCCAAAAAATGAGCAAATAGTGATGAAACATATGAATAGGTGGATCCTGGGTCAAATAATACTGAAGCCTCTCTACCACATACTGAGATAATACTTGTGATCACGGCATCTGATCTGGCTGGAATAGCGTATAACCTGGCTGGAGCACCTGAAGACTGAACCCCACCAGAGTGAACAGGAGTTGACTGACCTCCTCCTGACTGGCCTCCATCCCTAGGACGACCCCTGCCGACTTGTCCTCCACCTCTAGGTGGCCGGAATGCTGGTGCTGAACCCATAAGCTAATAACCCTGCTGCACTACCTTGCCCCGATACTTGGGACAATGCCTCTTGAACCCTCTGGCATAACACTGAAATATGAACGGGAGGATCTCTGGTGACTGGAATAACCGCTTGGTGAACCCTGAATAGCTGGAGGACGGTAGGAATGCTCTAGCATGGAGCTGAACTGAGGCCTCACTAAAACACCTCGAGGAGGTGGTGGAGGTGCTGAATATGATGGCCTGCTGGGCTGACCATCCCCAAACTGACCTCTCCCCCCTGGTTGGGGCACCCCTGAAACCCCCCGGAGAACCTATCTCTCTTATCCTGCTGACCCTGCTCCCTGCTCCTCAACCGATACCCCTCAATTCGTCGAGCTATCTCGACCACAAGCTGGTAAGGAGTACCCATCTCCACCTCTCGGGCCATGGTGGCCCCAATAACTAGATGCAATCCTGCTACAAACCTCTGCGCCCTCTCGGCATCTGTAGGAAATATCATGAGTGCATGGCGAGATAACTCTGAAAACCTGGCCTCATAATTTGTCACCGACATCTGCCCCTGCTCCAGCCGCTCAAACTGACCCCGCAGCTCTTCCCTCTCAGAGGGTGGAATATATATGTCCAAGAACATCTGTGTGAACTGCTCCCAGGTAACCGGAAGAGAACCTGCTGGCCTGCTGAGTATATAAGACTTCCACCACCTGCGAGCTCTGCCCTCTAACTGGAAAGTAGTGAAGTCGGCGCCATGAGACTCCAAAATCCTCATGTTGTGCAGCCTGTCCCTGCACCTGTCAATAAAGTCCTGGGCATCCTCGCCATGCTCACCCCCGAAGACTGGAGGGAGCAATCGAGTCCATCTGTCCAATAACTTCTGATGATCGCCTTCTGCAACTGGCCTAGGCTCTAGTGCTGCTGTTACAGGCTGGATTCCACCCACGGGCAGTGTACCCGGAGTATGATGTGCTGCTGCTGCCTGTCCTGCGGCCTGGGCAGTAGAGGTCTGAAATCCCACTCTCGCATGAGAAGTGGCAGGATCTACTGGAAATAGGCCAGCCTGGGACATGGTGTCCATAAACCTTATCATACGGCCCATGACCTCTTGGAAGCCCGACGCCGTCATAAAGTCCACTGGAGCAGAAGCTACTGGAGGCACCTCGTCCTGCTCTTCCATGATAGGGTCCTTTGGTGGTGCCACTGGTATAGCTCTGGGACGCCCTCGTCTCCTACCTCGAGCAGGTGCCCTCCCCCTGCTTCGACCACGAACTTGGGCGGCGGGGGTAGCGGCATCTCCCGGATCAGGAACATCGGATGCACGCGTCCTCACCATTCGTGAGAGAATAGAAGAATAAGTTGAGTACATCATCGATTACACGATAGAATATGAATAAAGAAAAGTTTCCTAACACCCTGTATAATATTCGACAGGATATAATGAAAAGCAGTAGGCATGTAAGACAGTAAGCAGCAGTTACGTATAAAGCACCGAAATCCAAGTAAATACTGAAACAAATAACAATGTCCACTTTCTTTCCCCCAAATATCTAATATAAGTCAATATCCATGAAATAGTGCCAAATAGTCATGCGCACACAGGAATAAGACAACCGTCCGGAGTCATAAGGAAAATATCTATGCACTGCCAAGGATCGAACGGCCCGTCCCATAAGTGCATTCTTACCATAGTCATGGTTGCACGCTGCCGAGGGTTGAACGACCCGAACCATAAGTGCGTCTTTCAAATTAATCATATATGTGCATCTTTCAATCCACCGTGGCGTACGGCCCGCTCCCATGAGAGTGGGGGAAATCACACATCGCTCGCTGAATGTAAATTGCGAAGGGGTCACATGCACACACAATAACTTTTAAAACTTACTTTCCATAACCAATTCCTTTCAACTCAACAATTTCCATAAAATTTTAGAGAAACAATACTATACATAACATGGTCTCATAGCATATATGGCATTACAGGGAAGCATAAAAGGCATTACAAGGAAGCATATAAGGCATGCTGTGGGCCTAACTACCCGGACATAACAATGATAGCCGCTACGTACGGACTCTCGTCACTTGGTGCGTACGTAGCCCCCAACCAAATTACATATAGAATTTAAATCACCTAGGGGTACAATTCCCTCTTACAAGGTTAGAAAGGAGACTCACCTCGTGTCGAATCTACCTCTCGAACCGCGAATGCGCCCGAAACTCCGAACTCTACACCCGAGGACTCGCAACTAGCCAAATGGTGTACAATTATATCAATGAACGCTCATCGTGGGGAAATTATCCTATTTATTCAATAAAATCATCATTCTTGAAGAATTCCCAAAATTCCACCTTGGGCTCGCACGCTCGGGTTCTGAAAATTCTCGAAGGAATCACTCAAATCCTAAGGATCATTAATATGTAGTTTCTACTTGAATTCATATTATTAAATGGACAATTCGCTAATTTCCTCAAGAACCCTAAATTTACTACCCCAAATCTTGATTTTCAATGACCTAATAGTTAATCCCATTAATAATTCATGTATTAAACTAGTAATAGGGAGGAATTAACTTACCTCTGCAGTATCTAAGTCGTGGTGTGTACTTACCAAGCTCACAAGTCTAATGGAGGTACGAAATGAAAAGGGATGAAGAAATCCCGTATTTTAAAGAATATATACTACGTGGCCTACAGGGATTCCGCACCTGCGGCTCAAGGATCGCACATGCGGTCTCGCGCCTGCGAGCTGGGGCTTGCACCTGCGGAGTTGGACGGGAAGGACTGGGCCCGCACCTGCGGAGCTGGAGACCGCACCTGCGGCTACGCTCTTGCGGAATTGGATCCCCACCTGCGAGATTCCCGCACCTGCGAGGCTGGGACCGCATGAGCGGTCCCGCACCTGCGACTGGGCAACCGCACCTGCGATCACACCAGAAACAGGTGCACCAACAGCTATTTTATCTGGTTTTTGACCTCGTGTGGTATTCGGGAGGCATCTGGGCCCACCCGAGCCCCTGTCCAAATATACCAACAAGTCCTAAATCATAATGCGGACTCGCTGAGCCTTTGGAATGCCCAAAACAACGCTAAATCTCAAAATCACACCCCAAAACCCGTAAAACCATAACTTTAAGAACTTCAAGTTCTTGATTTCTATATCGATGCGCTGGACCGACCTATATAACTCGGAATGACATCAAATTTTGCAGACAAGTCATAAATGACAAAACAGAACTATTCCCGGTCTCGGAATAACATTCGGACCTCGATAACATAAATTCTCGTTTCAAACCAAATTTCAAACGTAAGGAAATCCTTATTTCTATATTGGGCGCCGAAAAGCTCCCGAGTTATTGAAAACCCATTCCGAACATACGCCCAAGTCCTAAATCATCATACGAAGCTACTGACACTGTCGAAACTCGATTCCGAGGTCATTTTCTCAAAATGTTGACCGAAGTCAAACTCGGCCAAATAGGCCAACCTTAAGGAATCAAGTGTTCCTATACTGCTCAAAACACTTCCAAATCCTGAACCACCCGTCCCCGCAAGTCACAAATCTCAAGAAGCCGCTATGGAAAGTCCTATTTAGGGGAACGGGGTCGTTACAACCATAGTGAAAGTGGCTTTCCCATCCATACTCATAATGGACAAAGTCCATGATTAGGATGGAGTGTGAATCCAAAGTCAAGATGGGACAAGATCCAAACAAAAGGCATGCCAATAAAAGTGACAAAGTCACTATCACAAGAGGGACAAAATTCCAACAATAATGTAATGATGCTCAAGCAATCCGTATATGTGGGCGAGTTAAATTGTCTGTCAAAAATACTTCAAATGACCCTCATATAAGTTTTAACATATTCATAATCAATTACAAAATTATACCCTCAATGATCACTAACAAATCGAAATGCCTCAAGACATTCTTTCTCAAGCGACAAAGGTAAACTAGTAAAGTAACAACCAAGTCAATATGAAAACAATTTAAAGTAAGGTACAAATTTCACCAAACCTTAACCACTTACAATATCTTTAAAAAAATTAACTTGAAAGAAACACTCAAGTTTATGTGAAAACCTTGGAGCTTTAGTGTTTCTAAAGCTCAAACGACATCAAGGGATTTAAGATCTTCTAAGCCAAGAAAAGAGCGATTTTTCCTAAGGTGTGCTCCTTAGCTTTAACAAATGTCTCTTGTACCTTAAACACGTAATCAACACTCACTTAAGGCATGAAATTTAAAGATGTTTAAATCAAATCATGATAAATATCAAAAAGGGGGACTAAAAGGGTCACAATTATTTTACTAAAAAACTTGCAGCAACTCTGCTATGTGTTTCAGCCCTCTTTTGACATAGTAGACGGTAGAACTGACCATTTTGGTCTTCATAACAATTGTATATCTATGTCTTATCTTTCTACAGAATTTTGAATCACTACAATCCGAGTTTTGGAGAAACGTTACGCTCAAATTACTAACTGCTGCCCAGTTCAAAAACAGGATTAAATCCTTACTTTCAAAATCTCAAATTCTCTAACAACAAACTTAATAATTTCACCAAAATATATATTGAACAAGAATCTTACCACAAGTTTGAGAGAGTTTCTCCACAAATCCAAACCTAGGGCTTCAAATAAGCTTAACCTATCTTGATTCTTGAAGATAACATTCTAACATATATTCAAAGGATAATGACTAGAACTTTTATGTAAACAAATGTGATCTTGATGGTGGTGGGAGAATTGAACTTGTGTGGATTGAGAGTTCTCCAATGAAAAGGGATAGAACAAAGAAGAAGAAGGAGAAGATGTCTTAGGAGAGAGAGAAAGAGATTTTGCTACTATAAGGGTTTATATCCAAATGGGTAGAAACTAGATATTATTTTTCTCAAATGGGTCAAAATAGATTTAAGGGACCCAATAGGATATACTAAGTCTTTTTTTTATACCTCCTTTTTTTTTAATCAAATAAAGTAGAAAATTGAATTTAAGAAAAGTGATAAAATGTTAGCAATAAAAACAAGATCACCTAAATATACATAATTTATTTATAAAATTCAGGGTGTTACACATTTGACCTCATTTGAATTAATTAAAGTGACATACGACCTCGTTCGAATTAACTAAAGTCATATTCGACCTCGTTCGAATTAATTAAAGTGACATTCGACCTTGTTCGAATTAATTAAAGTCACATTCGACCTTGTTCGAATTAATTAAGGTGACATTCGACCTCGTTCGAATTAACTAAGTCATATTTGACATCGTTTGAATTAATCCACACTCGACCTTGTTCGAGTTAATACCTACCAGCCCGGCCACAACTAAATCCAAAATTCTTATAGTCAAGGCGACCAAACGATAAAAACATACAAGACCAAACATAGAAGATTCAGAAACAAAAAACAAAAATAACATTCCATATTCAAAAATATATTTTTTACAAGGGATGAACAGACGCCCGCAAAAGTAAACACAAAAATATCAAGGGAATAACTATTCAGCAGCGCCATCTCCACCGTCGCCATCACCATCAGGGTACTCATCCTCGTACCAAGCACCCTGCTCAATCCCATCTAAATCCTCCTCGCCATCGTCGGTCCCCAGTGTAGAAGGATCATAACCGCAGGCGGTCCGAGCTGCACGCGCCTTAGCACGAGCATCCTCAAAATTCAGCTTTAGGAACTCTCCTCGCCATCATCAAATCCCGGAAAATGTCTAGAGGGGCCTCGACGTGGATCCACTTCTCGTATAAATCCCGCGGAACATCAGGATAAGTAGAAGTGTGAGAAGAGGATGACTGAGCCAACAACTACATTTTTTCTGCCTCGAGGGTGATGATATGATCACCGAGGTTCGAAACCTCTTGTTCCATCCCCCCAATTTTCTCGTCAAGCTGCTCCTCCCTAATCATGGTCACTCCATATCGTTCGTCCATTCGGACTGAAGGACGCATATTGCACCCCCCAATGCCTCCACCTTTTCCAAAGCCGCCAACTGAGCCAACTCGACCTTATCCGTATCCGCCGTCTTCTCGACGACTTCATCACTCAAAGCATCGACCCTGATCGAACATTGCTCGATCTCGACCTGCAAAGATAACACTTGGGCCTAAAGGTCCGCACACTCAGCCTCAACTCTCTTGTTCACTTCGAGCTCTTACTCTTTGTCTCTCCCCTCGAGCTCGCTACATTTACCGATGACTCTCATAAGCTCATCATCTTTCTGCTTCAGCTCGTCTCTGATAGCTTGGAAATTACCACTCACACCGAACCATTTGCAAATCTCGCGGTGCTTGATGCGGTACTCGCGATATTTCCTTTCCATTTTCTTAAAAATGGCTTTAGGCCTCTCCTCTCGGCGAGCACTCTCGATCTCCAAGATAACGATCTAAAAAAGAGAACAAAAAAGGAAAAAATTCAGTCTAAAAGAGAAGAGAGAAAAAATGCAAGGCATAGAAACTAGGAAGATCGGAAACTTACCCTCAGGGCGAGGCCGGCTATGCCCGGCGATATGGAGGCATCATTGAATGTCTCTAGGGCCCTGCCCTCCGCATTAGAACAAAGGGGACCCAAGGAGAGACGTCCTCCGTGTTCACCAGCAGGTCACAGTCCATGGAGACTACGATGGTACGAGTAAACCCCTCCAACCTCACCTCCACCCGAGTGAATCCTTCACTCAACATCTGCACCTCTTCGGGATCGACGTTAGAACCAGTTTCATAACCGTCCTCGGCAATACCCTTTCCTCTCTCCTCGGCCGACGAAGAAATGCCTACCTGTCCCGAGGTTGACGACTCATTTCTCAACACGGTGCCGCAACCTCAAACAGCCCTCCAACTTCAACCGCAACCTCGGGTAAAGGAACATCTTCCACAACCCCCGTAGACATCAGAGATTCGATTGATTGATTCACGTCGCTCTTTGACACGGAAACGACAGGATCACAGTCGTTCCTTATAGATTCCACAACTCTAACAGTCCCCTTGCCGACATCCACCCTCCTCCTCTTGAGCGGAACCAAGTCCTCCTCGCTCGGAGATGACTCATCTATCAAATATATCACGGGAGGAACCAGAGTCTCTGTTGTTGGGCCCGACGACGGTCGACTAGATCTACTCAATGCCGGGGGCTGATAAGAAGTGGTCGGCTGAGCAGGTTTTTATGTAGTCGCAGCAAGGGCAGATCCCGTCGTAGCACTCGTTTGGCAGAATGCAGGAGTAGGATCCCTCGCCCTCCTCGAGGCTCTCCGACCTAACGACAAAAGCAGGATTAAGTCAACCCCTATGGTACGATAAAAAAATGGACGACCTGAAGGCCGAAGCAACAAAAACTCAAACAAGCAAGTCACCAGTCGATGGGGGCTTGGGCCCAAACTCCTTGTAGAAAGCCGACCATTCATGGATCCCCAGTGTATGAGGCAAGACATGACTAACCCAATCATGAATGTATGCAACCAATGGAGGAGGCTCGGCCTCGGCTGAACAAAGAAAAATAAAACGATTACGCTACTACCGAAATAAGCGAAATGGACATTCAACGGAGGTACTTATAGGCATAGTTCCACGCCTCAGGAAATCCATTAGCATCGGTCTTGACGTAGAAGAATTTAACCAGAACCGACGATTGGCCTTATCGTCCATCTTCACTACCAAGCTCTTACTTCTACAGTGACGAAGGTGTAACATCATCTCCCCTATGGAAGAGATGCATTAGATGGAAAATAGAGGTTCCGTGGCTGGCCAGTTCTGCGTACTTTGTCAACATGCGGATGAGCTTATAGATGTAAGGGGAAAGCTGGGTTGGGCAGCCGCAATAGCGGTAGAATTCCTCCGCCAATAAGGGAAGGGGAAAAGAATAGCCCACGTAGAACGGATACGCGTAGAATACGCAATATCCAGGGCGGTGAATCTGTACCACATCACGACCGGTCAGGACTAGGTCAATGTGGGCCGGGATTTTGAACTTGGCCCTAAAGTCAGCAAGGGCAGCCACATCCATTTCAGATTCCACGGGCTCGGGATCGTCCTCGGGACGCTTCGAGAAGTCCAACCTAGCTTTTTCCTTGCGAGGGATTACTTCATCCACAGTAGGGAAGCTCTCATCCTCTGCAACAATGGCAGCCCCATCGTCATGAAGGGGCATGCTCACTGCAATGGAATCGGGGTATGCTCACCATCTTTGATTGTTTATATGCGAAGAAATTGCAAACACAGAGGAGGTAAG
Source organism: Nicotiana undulata (assembly GCA_005239495.1). Lineage (NCBI taxonomy): Eukaryota > Viridiplantae > Streptophyta > Magnoliopsida > Solanales > Solanaceae > Nicotiana > Nicotiana undulata. Next base: position 2,960 of record MDKH01110478.1, on the reverse strand, counting down.
AGTAGCAGAAGTTGCTGAAACTAGGAAAAACAGGGATGCAAAGGTGGAAACAACGAAAGCAAGAACACTAGGGAAGAAGAAAGAAAGACATAGAGGTTCGAATGCCTGAAAACACAAAGGATCAAATAGAGCGTTTCCTATCCCTATTTATAAAAAACCCAAACACCTTAATTGAGAATACAAATCGTGGATGCACAAATATCAAAATGGCAGAGGCACGGGAAGCGACGCAACACATCGGGAAAACGCGTAATAATGACGCGTGATATCATGACGTCATTCTGAACCGACTTAACGGTAAATTATGGCTCACGAAGCGCCACGTTACCACTTTGACATGAGCATCATTACTCGACTTGCCCACCTAAATCTCTATACTACGGCTAGCGAAGTTCGCTCATCGATGTCGTCCGAGAGACGACCTCAATAAGCGGGTGGACTAACTGTATGGGTCAAAATCTGACTAAGGATATTCGACACAAAGTGGTATAAAAGTAATTTGGCCGAGTTCGACTAATGACTAATGATATCAATCGTGGCCGAGATCAAGTTTCAGAAGGGGTAGCAACGACTATTTTAGTAACATCATTTTTTAGGGAATATTCAAATTGAATATTCCCTCTGTTTGTACTTTTAGGGTTAATCAGGGGTATGTCCCTTATAAATAGAAAGAGAAATCAGGTGATAGGTATGTAATATTATTTGATAAAAACTCTCTTGAAAAGCAGACTCTATAGATAAATACAAATATCACCTTTCTAAAGAGATTCGTCTTTTTGGATTATTCTATACTTTTCCCATTAGATCCGTGAAAGTCTTCAATATTCTCGTAATTATTTGTTATTCATCATTGTCAGAAAGAAGAATCATCTACTTCATTCAATATTGGATGAATCGTTCATTTTATTTACATTTAGTGCAGTTTATCGTTATTTAATGCTTGATATTTTCATCCCATTATTGACCTTGAAGCATTAAATACACGTTACATTAAATCTATTCCAACACTGTTCTACAATATCTACGTAAGTTGATTATAGATCTGAAGTTATTATCTTTAATTGAGTTTAATCTCTTATATATTAAACTAATTAGTTTAACTCAAACACACGTAAGAAAAAATTTACTTTTGTCTTTTTGATGTACAACTAGACTTTTTATGTTTGAGTGGTTTCAGTGTACTTTCTCAATTATATGTTTCCAAATATTATTATCTAGAATATTTGTAGATGTAATTAGTTATAGTATATAGCTTTGTATGAATTTTTTGCAATACGTTGCTTTGCAACTTTTAATTTTGTGATTGTTTTATATTGCCACAAACAAGTTTGCTCTTAAAAATTCTTTTTGGTGATAATTATCTTTACATTTTTGTCATGAAAAGTCCTCTCTATCTATAGGTAGCCAATCATATTGCTGTGTATTCATTCATCGCGAATTGGTTACATCTAGTTACAAATAATTTGTCTCGAAATGGCTTCTTATTAATAACATGATTATATTTTTAACTACAAGTTAGCGTAATTTGATGACAATTGAAATTGTCCCTAGTTAATACACGCTCAGTAACAAATTAGTTTTGTTACTAATAGCACAATTTTTAGTGACATAAAATAGTTTCTACAACTAAAGTTTTCCATTTTTCAGACAAAACAATAGGTCGCTAAATTATATATTTAGAGACAAAAATTCCTTTTGTACTTAAAACAACCTCTTTTAGTGACGTAATCACATTTTTTTAACCAAAGATTATATTTTGCTTTAGAGACAATTAACGTCGTCACTAATTAAAATTATAGTTAGTGACAAATTAGATTCGTCGGTATTAAAGGGTTTTTTAACGACGACTTGACACCTTTAACTACAAAATTTTTACGTTTTTCAAGACAAATGTGTTCGTCACAAATACTAGGCATTGGGGAATGAAAAAATAATTTCGACCCTTATATAACTTGATTTAGCGACAAATCACAAAATTGACTTTGTATACGTTTAATGACGGTGTTTTCGAGACAAAAGATTGACGAATTATTTTTTGTCACAAAAGATTATTTGTGACGAAATATGACTTTAAAGTGACAAAATGATTTGTCATTGATAATTAAATTTGTTGTAGTGACAACAAAAGAGAAATATATTAAAAAAGACACAAATATTTAACGTGATTCGGTCTATTTGACATACATCCACGGACGGAGATGAGCAATCCTATATAAAAGAGTGTACAAATATCGAGAGAACAACCTCACAAAGAGGCAAACTGTGATGACCCAAAAGGTCATCCTAAGTAAATTCAGCTAAATTTGTGTCCGAGGCTTCGAAAGCCTCCGTTAATCTCACCTCGATATGCGTGCGCAACCCGGGCGTGTAGCCGGGAAGTCTTTAGGTTGAAATTTGATGAAAATAGAATTTTTGTAATAAATAACTGAATAAAGTTGACTTTGGTCAACATTTTTAGTTAACCAAACCCGGACCCGTGATTTGACGGTCCCGGAGGGTCCGTAGAAAAATATGGGACTTGGGCATATGCCCGGAATCGAATTATGAGGTCCCAAGCCCGAGAAATAAATTTTTAAAGAAAATTGTTTTCTGAAAATAATAAAGGATTTTGAAAATGAATAATTATGTGATAACCGTGTTACCGGGCCCGTATTATGGTTCCGGAGCCCGGAACACGTTTAATATATGTTATGTGACTTATCTGTGAAATTTGGGATAAAACGGACTTGAAATGACGTGTTTCGGATCAAAATTGGAATAATTAAGCTTTATGAAATTTTGAGGAAATTTTATGAGTTTTGGGAGTCGTGTGCGTTTTTGGTTTTGAGACTCGAGGGCTCGGGTGAGTTCCAGGTAGCTAACGGGGTGTAAAAGTCATGAAAAATCTGGTGTTTAACGATTTTCTGGTGTCTGTCAATTTGTTCAGTGTGATCGCATTAGTAGCTCTGCGATCGCATAGA
>ML295034.1:0-10732 GCA_005239495.1 Nicotiana undulata | reverse complement strand
CCCAAATTGAGGTTGAATCACCCAATTTTCCCAAAAACCTAATTCTACCCAAAACCCCTAATTTCTATTTGATTTTATGATTTTTGGCCTAGTTTTCTAGTGATTATGAAAGGAAAGGGGAAGAAATAGAAGTTGAAATCACTTACCCAAAGGTTTATTGAAGGATCCTAGCTTGGGGGTCGACAATGGAGGTTGGAGAGGGAGAAGAAGGCTGAAAATAGCAAAGTCCCGTATGAAATATTCTGTTTTGAACTCATTTAATAACTGGGCGAAATATCTCTATGCGATCGCGGAAGAAGGGATGCGATCACATAGAGACCAAGGCTGGGTACACCGCGATCGCGGAAGGGCTAATGCGATCTCACGGGTATACCACCTCCCCCTTATGCGATCGCACAAAGGAAATAGCTACCGCACAGAGTAACTCCCCCAGCTCCCCTTACCCACCTAATACACTATGCGATCGCGGAGTGAGAGATGCGATCGCGGAAGGCATCTGAGCATAAGTCTGCGATCGCGGAGGCAAACATGCGATCGCAGAGAACAACAGTTGGGTCCCTCAAGATAACCCTATGCGATCGCAGATTCAAGGGTGCGATCGCAGAGAAGAAAACACCAGACACCAGATCTGACTTCAAAACACCAGATTTTTCCAACTTTTTACACTCTGTTAGCTACCCGAAACTCACCCGAGCCCTCGGGACTCAAAACCAACAACACACACGACTCCCAATTCATCATACGGACTTGTTCAAGTATTTAAACCACCAAAATATCAACAAAATCATCGAATTAAACCTCAAAACTTTTGGAATTTTCTCAAAACTTCATAAAGCCTAACTTTTCCAATTTTGATCCGAAACACGTTATTTCAAGTCCGTTTTACACCAAATTTCACAGATAAGTCACATAACATATAATAAACATGTTCCAGGCTCCGGAACCATAATACGGGCCTGGTAACACGGTTTTCACATCAAAGTTCATTTTTAAAAACCTTTATTATTTTCAGAAAATAAGTTTCTTTAAAAATTCATTTCTCGGGCTTGGGACCTCGGAATTTCCTTCCGAGCATACGCCCAAGTCTCATATTTTCCTACGGACCCTCCGGGACCGTCACATCATGGGTCCGGGTCTATGTACCAAAAATGTTGACCAAAGTCAACTTTATTCAATTATTCAATTCAAAGTTCCATTTTTATCAAATTTTCACATAGAAGCTTCCCGGCTACATGCTCGGGCTACGCACGCATATTGAGGTGAGATTAACGGAGTCTTTCGGGGCCTCGGAACATAGATTTAGCTAGAAGTACTTAGGATGACCTTTTGGGTCATCACAATTTACACCATTATGAAGTTGAGACATCTTCTTCATTAAGTGTCGATCAAAAAGGGCCCTCTTTCATAAAATGTGCCTATTACGTAAAGGTACGAGTAATCTAAGCATTTTATAAATGCAAAACTCAGACGAGAATTGTTGCCATTACCCTCACTTGCTGCTCCAAGGTACACTTCTCTTTTTCCACTACCTCCATGTCGAGTTGTAAGCTTTCATATTGTTCTTTCCAATTATTAGCATCGATACGCAAGTCCCTTGCTGCCTGCTCCATTTGAGATACCCTCTTCATTAACTCCGTGCCTACAAGATTAATCTATAAAAGGAGATAAATTAGATACGGCAAGAATTTTTATAAGAGCGTACGAAGGAAAACACATTTTACCTTTAAAGAAGAGTGCACAATCTCATTTACCCATGTAAGGGAACCGTGGCTGTCCAGCTTAGCTCTCTCAGTCAGACCTATTAATGGTTTCAGTCATACATCAGCCTGACCTGACTTTTTGAAGAGGTTGCCCGCTGCTGGAAACTCTATCATCACCTGCCTCATCTCCCCCCTACTGGAAGACCCTACTTCTACAGTAGAAGTCATGGAAGCAGAGGTAGATGAAGGAGCCACGAGCAGAGAAGTCTGAGAGGGAGAAAAAGCCACGGGGGCAGAAGTAATAACAGGAGCGGTAATAGCCAAGGGAGCAGAGATTATAACAGGAGTAACTGAGGGAAGTTGTTTAGGGGCAGGAGGAGAGAAAACAGCAAGGGGAGCTTCATCAGCAACAGAACCAAAACCTTCACGGAACAGGAGATCAACTGATTCACGAACGGGAGAGGGAGTTGCATCCTCGGGGGCAGACAGTTCATATTCAGGCACGGGAGGGTCAATGACAGGTGCAGACTCGTCGTCAGAGACCACCTTCCTCCTACGTGACCTATGGACTAGAGAACCCTCATCTTCCTCTAAGGTCCTTGACCCACTTGCTTTTCTCTTTGAAGATGAGGAGCCCGAAATGATCTCCTGGGCCTTTTCCAAGGACAAATTTGAAGCAGACACGCCTGCAGCAGGAACTCCATGAGCAGGAAACCCTATCAGATGAAAGGGATTAAATAAAGCTCAAAAGGGGGAAGAAGTAAAAACAAAAACTTCACGTACTGTGAGACTTAACTTTCCAACCAAACCTCTTAGAGAGGTATTTCCATGAGTGTTCTTCTAATGAAGCGGTTAACAAGAGTTTTTCTACCCAATCTCGAAAACCGCAGATATTCTCGACGGCTCCCATGATTGCTGCAAAGAAAAGAGACAGTTACGGTACTGATAAAGTATCAAAAACAAAAGGAAAGGAATGTGAGCAAAACTGTACTCACGTGCAAGATTCTACTTCTCAGTGAAGGGGAGATTTTCTTCACCTACTAAACCAGCAGTAGGAACAACAACATACTGGAGAAACCACCCTTTGTCTTTATCATCGTCAGGGATCACTAACACTCTTTTACTCCTGGCCGCAAGAGTAAAAACTCCCTGGCGGAACAGCATTGGAGAATAGAGGTGAATGAGATGATAAAAAGTAAAGGGGACCGAAGCTAAAGTAACCAAATATATAAGGCACGCAACAACTCGCCATACGAGAGGACCGACTTGTCCCAGACAAATGAAGAAGCGACAAAACTTGATGATAACGGGGTCGATAGGAGGCTTGAATCCTAACGTGAAAGGATACGTATAAACAAAAGAATAACCATCCTTGTAAGAGGTTATTCTTTTATTACTATTGGGAACGACAACAGGAAAATAAGGCTTCCAGTAACAGTCCCTGCGTACAAGAGATATTAAACCATCATTTATCTGGGTAGGATATTTGTCAGCACCGTCATGAGAAGACATTGAAAAAAGCTGTTCTTTAAGGGCCTAACTATCCCTAGCAAAGGAAAATTCTGCAGGTACTATTTCATCGACCCTCGGCTCACGCAGAGGTTCACTGTGTTCTTTACCTTTTTGAAGAAGATCTTGAAGCCCTAGCCCTTGGAGAAGATAAAGAAATGGCAAACCTAAAAGAAGACGGAGGAGTAACATAAGAAGAAGAGTAACATATTTATAGTTTTCTTCATTTTTTATGCAATTTTATCTGTTTATAAATATTTACTGTAATTATATTATTTTATAAAATATAAATTAAATACCTATGGGGCTTACGCCCTGTGCCTCGAGGCTTACGCCTCGCTGAGGCATATATAAAACTCCTCGCCTTACGCCCACGCCTTTAAAACACAGGTATGGACACATTCTGATCACTATTGGAATATATTTTACTTTCTTGTGCTTTCTATTAATTACTTTACTATTCTCTGTTTTTACTTCCTTTACTGTTTCTGAGGGAATATTAGATTTTTTGATTATCAGTAGCCCGAGTACTTATTAAAATAAGCTTTGACTGAGAATCTGATTCTTTGATTAAACACATCCAACAAAAATAGAAAAAAGAAAAGAAAATGATTTTTTAAAAGAGTTAGAAATAGTGGTCAACATATTTTCAGTACTTTAGCATACTTTGGTCTTTTTTTAGGGTCTTTTGCATCTATACCCGTTTTTTGGGTCACGTTTTAACTTATACCCGCTTTGCGAAAAAAATTGCAAGTGTACCCACTTTTCACATAAACTTTAGGCATACGGGCCTGAAGTAGCAAAGGCAATCACACAAAACTTCGGCATTCTAGGGTTTTTCAAAAACTTCAGTAGAAGTGCTGAAGTTATTTAGTTCATGTGTAAAAATTTCAGCACTAAATAAGCTGAAGGTTTGTCCTGGATTAATTAGTTTTGTCATAAAGCTTTTTCAAAAACTTCAGCAGAAGATGCTGAAGTTATTTAGTTCATTTGTAAAAACTTCAACACTAAATAAGCTGAAGATTTGTCCTGGATTAATTAGTTTTGTCATAAAGCTTTTTCAAAAACTTCAGCAGAAGATGCTGAAGTTATTTAGTTTGTTTTCAAAAACTTCATCACTAGATAAGCTGAAGTTTTGTTCTGGATTCATTAGTTTTGCAATAAAGCTTTTTCAAAAACTTCAGCAGAAGATGCTGAAGTTATTTAGTTCATTTGTAAAAATTTCAGCACTAGATAAGCTGAAGCTTTGTCCTGGATTCATTAGTTTTGCAATAAAGCTTTTTCAGAAATTTCAGTAGAAGATGTTGAAGTTATTTAGTTCATTTGTAGAAACTTCAGCACTAAATAAGCTGAAGTTTTGCGCATGTATCAGGAAGGCGGCGCCTGAAGTTGTAAAAATTAGGGTATAGGTTAAATAATTTTAAAAATATGGGTATAGATTAAATAGGGACGACCAAATAGAGCGCCTCGCACAATTTTCTCTTTTTTAGCTTTAGGTAGTTCGAAAGATAAACTATTAGTTAATGACATCAAATGAAAAGGAAGCAACTTGGCAAAAGAAAACACTTCCGGGATACGAGGATATATGTACGAAATGATCAAAAATTTGAAGCTAAATTAGCTAGTACTAATGAAACAAAGGTACAAAATTAAGATCTTTTACTAATTCAATTTTTCGAACTAAAGAGAGAAATCTATAAAATTCGACCTATTTCAACTCATAGCAATTTTAGTAAAATCTACTCCAAGAGAATGTAAACTCCTAGAAAGTAATATTGGGCTATTTTTGGATAATGGGCATAGATAGCACGGCTAGCGAGATTTTGAATTGATAATCTAAAAATAACCAGCGTTTGCAAAGTTATTAAAAAATAATTACTATTTTGTTCAAACACGGAAAGTTCCTTCATAATATACTGCACTAAGGAGTTCTTGCATATAAACTTTCAGCATACGAAAAGTTCTAGCATAATATGCTGGATTATGGAGCTCATATATATAAACTTCCAGCACATTATAAAAATTCCAGTACATTGTGCCAAAATTGACGAAATAAAATGAAAAAGATTCTAATTTCATGTCTTAAATGAAATGAGTGGACTAGAATCGACAGAATTATCCGAAGAGGATCGTTTACTCGTAGCAAGAGCGCCTGTGAGGTATTGCTCTTGTTGTTCTTTTTAGTTTCAGTGAAGTGCGTATAGGGCTTAACTTCTGATTTAGCTATTTCTGTGATAGAAGAAGAGTATATTATCGAATAGACTATACCCCTAGACCTCCTACTAAGATGAGAAATTCCCCGATAAAGCTGCTACTACCAGGTGAACTCATATTGGCCAAAGTGGAAGAGAAGAAAATGGTAGAGATATTCGGCATGCATCTTCACGGAGAATTCAATTTCACCGGGTCTATGTCGGAGACAACGGGGCAGTCGTTACACCATTCGTGCAGGTCGCTACTTATGCGACAAGGAATTTCGCTACCTTAGGACAGTTAGAGGGATCCCCATTCATTCCTAGATTCCCGTCACTACGTACTGATTGTCCCTACCTAACTACATGGTAGTGGCCTAGGGAGCGCAATTGCTAGAGCACGGGAGAATTAAGAGTAATGATTTCAGCAAGAGCAGCCAGACGAACTACTATAGTGAGTCTAGTGACTACTAGAGTAGAGTTAAGTCAAAAGGTATGGTATAGCAGCCTTACCGAGCGAGCCTCTGGGATCTCCTGTAAACCCCCATGATATGGAGATTTCTTGCTTACCTACCTTCTGCCCTTATGAATGCCGGATCGTGAGGATCTTACTTTATCGAAGCCAAACCTTACGCTCAATAGACTCTGAAAGCTCATATGCAAAAACGTCGAACTCCAGCATATTATGCTGGAATTTCTTCGAATTCTTAAGAGTTTTTTTGTTCGAATTTTATCTTTACGTGAAAAAGTGGCTAAATTTTGATTACTTTTGAAATTATAGCATTATTAAATTAAGTTGTAATTTTAGCTATTTTTTATTCCCTCCTAGAATTCTTTCAATCAAGATACTGACTTATCACATACATTTCCAGCACTTCTTGACATAAAAGAAGGGAGGATTTGCAGTCGTACCCTATATTTGTGACACATGTTAATCTGTACCCTATTTTTTAAAATTGATTTGGTAGCCAGTTAATAAAAAATCCGTAATAATATGGCAATTACACCCCTGATAAATCGCGTGATCTGCAACCTCATTCATGAAAAAAGATCTCCTCCTCTCCTCTCAGCAGCTTTATCAAAAAATCATAAACTTGTCCAGATTCATCTTCAGAATCACACTTGCATGAAGTTGTTTCACATTGAAGTTAAAAACTTCATGCTAATGTAGCATGAAGTTGTTTCATGTTGAAGCTAAAACTTCATGCTAATATAACATGAAATTGTTTTATATTGAAGCTAAAACTTCATGCTAATGCATGCTGAAGTTATTTATCCTGCAGTCTATAGTTTTGTCATGAGTTTTATCCAAAACTTTAGTCTAAACATGTTGAAGCTATTTTAGTTCATTTGCTAAAACTTCAGTTTAAGCATGCTGAAGTTATTTAGTTCATTTGCGAAAGCTTCTGACTCACATGCTTAAGTTTTTTGTCTTGCAGTATGTAATTTTCTAATGAATTTTTGCTAATGCATGCTGAAGTTATTTTGTTCATTTGCTAAAACTTCAGACTAAACATGCTTAAGTTATTTAGTTCAATTGCTAAAACTTCAGACTAAACATGCTTAAGTTATTTAGTTAATTCGCTAAAACTTCAGACTAAACATGTTTAAGTTATTTAGTTCATTTGTTAAAACTTCAGACTAAACATGCTTAATTTATTTAGTGCATTTGCTAAAACTTCATACTAAACATGCTTAAGTTATTTAGTTCATTTGCTAAAACTTCATGCCAAAACATGATGAAGTTTTGTCCCGCAGACTACAATTTTGTCAACAGTCGTGAAGGGTAAAATCGTCTTTTTAAAACACTTTTAACAAAAAAAGAGTGCGAATGCAAACGAAAAAATAAAACGGATATAAGTTAAAAGAGCGACCAAATAAGGCACCCCATGTAATTTTTACTGAAAGAAGAGCTCAAGGCTCATTGACCCATACAATTCTAAAATCTTGGGCGTTTAGAGGTAATTAATTGTCTTTCCTTATTTTTATTAAAGAAGATTTCATAGGTTTCAATTTCGTGTTAGTGTAGTCTTCTTCAAAACAACAAAATCGGAGCCCTAAGACAAGTAAAAGTGTACAGAAAAAGTATTTGGCACTGTATTCTATGTATTTTACACTAGCATTATCTTCCTTCTAACTCTTTCTCACTTGCTCTTAGACTTTCCCTCTCATGCTCTTAGTTTTGTAGCTCATTTTTTTAACAAATATTTTCTCTCAAATTTAGTTTAGATTTGTGTGTCATTAGTTAACCATAGTTAATGACATCAAAGATGCTTAATTAAATTCCTACGACTTAATAAGTCCTGTGAATAACACGGGAAAGTTGGTGGCACATAAATTAGCTAGCACGTCAAACTAGCTAAATCCCTCTTAGTGTACTAAACTATTACAAGTTTATAGTTCTTTTTTATCTTTCATAGTATGTGTTATAAAACAATAAGAGAAGAAGAAGAGTATTACAGAGAAAAGTAGAGAGAGAAAATTCTTATTGAATTTTGGGATGATTTACAATGGGGTAAGACCCTTCTATTTATAAGGAAAAAATGACTTAGCCACAAAGTAACAAACTCTCTAAAAGATATATATTCACTCTAATTACAATTATGTTCATAACACTCCCCCTTGAATGTCTACTCAACAAGTAATATGCCTCGTTAAAACTTTAGCTAAAATAAAACTCAGTGGGAAAAAAATTCTAGTAAAGAAAAAAGAGTACACATGTTTAATAATACGCTTTTTGGTTGCCTCGTTAAAAACCCTTGCAAGGAAATCAGTGGGACAAAATCTTATAAGGAAAAAAGAGTATAACGTGTATTAACTCCCCCTGACGAGAACATCAATTCACTTCCTTGAGCCTTCACATCCCGATCTTGTATAGTAGCTTCTTGAAGGTTGACATCAGAAGAGATTTGGTGAACAAATCAGGCATATTATCACTTGAAAGAATATGTTGCACCTTGAAACCATCATTCTTGTATATATATAATGTCTTCTTATAATATCGTGGAATAGTCTTTTCAATATCTCCATAGAGGGAAAAATTCTCACTATACATTATCATGCTTATAGTTATAACAAGATGCATATGTGCACAAATTGCACGTAGGATGTGGTACTTTAGGACCAAGACTTATATATGCTTTAAGCAATTTAAATCTCTCAAGGACTGTCATATAAGTTAAATCATATAAGCCATATAAATATACTTTAGATGCATACCAAGTTTTTATGTCATGCTAGACATATAAGATAGATAAAAGTAATTGCACTCGTCATTGACTTTATACTTTTAAGTGTTTGAACAAATGTCCAAAACTACATGTCTTTCATACGAAACCAATTCTATTTGAATTGTGTCTCTTCTATTTGGCCAATATTTTAGTGTCTGTATTCGACAGACTTGAGGTCCTCATCTATACTTAGCGTTATGATAGATGTCGTCGACGAACATTTTATATCGGTTCTAATATTTTTCCATAAAGACATAACATAGAGATCTCTTCATTCATATTTTTAAGTACTCGAACCTTCCTGAGATTTTATGAAGTATTATGTCATGTGATCTTCTAGATCACTTGCTCCTTATTATGATCATTTTGACCATTTGCTCATCTTCTTTATCAAGAATTTTATTTGAAACCGATTTTTCTATACGCTTTAAGCGTACCATAGATTTTGTCCTTCTAGGACTTATTCTAATAGGAGCATTTGTAGTGAGAATATAGTTACTCTCTTTGGGTCAGCAAATGCATCTGGCATGCTTTGCATTGTAGATGAATTATCTTTTTATGAACTTCAAGTTCATATTATCTTCAAGGATCTAGATGAATTCTCAACTATTTATCTTGTCTTCCCTTCATGTTATAAAAACTAACTTTTTTTCTCAATTTTGGGAATCCATTTTTGTGCATTATGGTGTTAGTCAAAATATACACCGCACATCAATAATAATAAGATGAAAATATTTGGTTCCTGACTCTGAACCACTTGTGAGGAGAGATGTAATATACTTTCGTATATAAAGTATATTAAACTTATATAAATAACTTTGTACTCATAAGTAATAGTTTGGCTATTAAGTGGAGACACTCAATAAATCATTTTGCTAAACCAATTGTGATGTAAACTAATTTATCAAGATGAACTGTCTTGAATAGAAAATCTGAAAATTATGCTCGAAATTAAATTATTGAGCAAGTTACCTCGCAAACACCAGGTTGCGGGTTAATAATAATCACACATGTAACTGTATTGGCAAAAAATATAGCCGCATACGTGTACAAATTTTGGATGACTCAACCAGCTAGGTGGACCAAATAAAAAATCACACGTGGACACGGGATAAAAAGGTACGGTCAATACAAGGAATTAGTCGCGGAAAGATCATCAAAGAAGAAGAGACACGGTCACAACGAATCCAGACGCAATAATGGGCCGATTCGAAGATCAGCAATCAATGTCTTGTACGTTATGTAACTTCTAAAATAACAGTTACTATTCATCATTGTAACGCCTCATAAATGTAATAATTAAGCATTAAATAGGCTATCATGACAGAAATACAAATGTTCTACTAGGAGATCATTCCTATAAAAGGGATAAAAATGTAACAAACAGGATCATCTGATTTCGGGAATACTAAGCTATTTTATTCTTTGTATATTGCTCTCGAAATTATTGCTACTTTATTCTTTATTTTACTAATTCGATTATCAGTAACCCGAGTTTATCCTAAATTAAGCTTTAGTCAAAAGAGCTTATTTTTTGGTTAAACAAATTGGTTCTGTTACCGGGAATCTGATAATCATCGTTTTCGCTACCAATCAATATCCTTAAAATGATGTCGAATTTCAACAACAACAACGTCAGCAATAATGACGATAACAACCAGCAAAGAAGTGAAACCCCAGCTTCAACTCCTCATCGAGGAACTCCACGAGCTTCGAGAGAACCATCTCCTGAAAGAGCTGACAATCGTAACAATAATGAACAACCGGTGGAATCAGATCAAATAAGGCAAATGATTGCTGAATACGTGGGACAGGCTTTGCGAGAATTTGCAAGAGGATTACCACAAGTACCTCTAGTACCACCAACACTGCCTCTGAATAATACAATTCTAGTAGAAGATTTGCAAGCGGGGTTAACAAATTCAACCAGGAATGAAACTCTCAATACACTTCCTGAAACACGACCAGGTACGACTAGTAATTCAGAATTACAAAATTTATTATTAACCACGCACAAGCAGATGAAAGAACAAAACAATCGCATCGAGAAAATCCCTGGAGTTCCGCCTATTATCAAGGAATTGATGTGGATAGGTATTCT
>ML295032.1:0-18061 GCA_005239495.1 Nicotiana undulata | reverse complement strand
CCTCGACCTCGACCCCTCATAGGAGCTGTAGCAGGAGTGTCGGGCTGTTGAGCGGAACCAAGGGAAGAACGCATCCTCGCCATCTGCGAGAGAATAGAATAGAAACTTGGTCAGTATATAGTATATACCACGCACGACAGAATATTAAAAGAAGAGGAGTATCCTAACTTAGCAGCCTCTGGGGGATAAATACAGACGTCTCCGTACCGATCCCTCAGACTCTACCAAGGTTGTCCGTGAGTTGTGAGACCTAAGCAACCTAGAGCTCTGATACCAACTTGTCACGACCCAAATTCCCACCCTTTAGGCCGTGACTGCGCCTAACGTTGAACCCGCTAGGCCAGCCAACGTATATCTTGCAATAGTAATTTAAAACCTTTTAATAAGAAATAAAATGCTAACCTTTCAACTTTAACCATTTCAATCATATACTAGAATATCTCATTTTCCTTAACTTTCAGCCTTTACCGAACATTTCCAAATTACTTCAAAAGTTTTTACAACATAAAAGTAATAATATTCCCAAAACGAAATATGAAATGAAAAAAAAGGTAACAACATCGCAAATATCCCAAAACCGGGGTGTCACAACCTCACGAACTAACTAACTGAGTGCTAAATACAAAGTCTGAAAGAAATACATAATTGTCTTGGAACTAGAAGAAAAAGGCAAGACAATGAGGAAATCCAAATGTAGGAGAGACACCAAGGCCCACGAACGCCAGCGGGTATACCTTGAAGCTCTGGGTGGACTGAAGGTGACTCCCTCAATGCGGTCCACTGGGTCCGGATGCGGGATCTGCACAACATTAAGAAGTGCAGTGTAGCATCAACACAACCGAACCCATGTACTGAGTAAGTGCCGATCCTAACCTCGGCCGAAGTAGTGACGAGGCTAGACTTGACATTAACGATAACATGTCCTATTCTACAGGAGGTAACAGGAAATAACACAAGGCAGGAGATAAACCGGAAAATAGAGGATACGGGAGCAGTAAAGGGGAACAAGTGAAATAAAGCAGTCACATCGACATATAGAAGTAATCCAGAGAAACAGTCCAACATAATCGACAACGAAACAATATAAATGTCAGAAAAGTAAACAATGGCACGGCATCACCCTTCGTGCTTTACACTCTTCCTCACCAAACAATAACAGATAAATGGCAAGGAGTACAACATAGTGGAAATAAGCAATTCAGAACACCCGACAAAGGCGAAACATCAAGTAATAACTCAAGAAATGCCCGGCAAGGGTCTCAGCTATAACCAATTACCTCAATCACGTACTCTACACTTGTATTACCATTCGTATCAACACTTCTCAAACTCAATAGCCAATACTTTCAATCAAGAATAAATTACCAAGTAAAGACAATCTCATAATATACTAAACATGGAAGAAATACTGCAATTTCCATCAAAATAGACTCACGGGCATGCTTGACACACATTGCATAGGTACTCGTCACCTCACCTATGCAATGGACATGATATTCACTTAGCACATAGCAAATAATAGCTATTCCCTCACCAAAGTTAGGCAAGACACTTACCTCGGGTCCAAAATAGAGTGATCAACTCTCTAACACCGCCTTTCCTTTATAATCCGGCTCCGAAACGATATTATATTGACATATTCAACTCAAGTAGATCAATAATGACTCAATAACTCAAACTCATAGTCTAATTATCCATTTCAAATCATTCTTTCCAAAATTCCAAAATTTGACCCTGGGCCCACGTGGTCGAAACTCGAGGTTCGGACCAAAACTCGATCACCCATATCCCCACGATTAAGAATATACAATTTGTTTTAAGATTCGACCCCAAATTGGGGTCGAATCGCCCAAAAATCCCAAAAACCTAATACTACCCAAAACCCCCAATTTTCTAATTGATTTCATGAGTTTAAGCCTAGGTTTCTAGTGATTAGTGATGGATAATGGAATAAAACGAGGTTACGAAGCTTACCCGAGTAGCAACGGAGGAAAAATAGACTCAAGGCTCGAAAATGGAGGTTGGGGATGGAGGAGAGGGCTGGACTTGAAGAATTCCCGTGTTTGATGTTCTGTCTTGGACTTAAGAATTAACTGGGCGAAATCCTTCTCTGCGATCGCGGAGAAGGGAATGCGATCGCGAAGTAGGACCTGGTTGGTAAAACGCGATCGCAGAAAGGAGTCATGCGATCACAGAGTACGCTGGGCTAAACTACTGCGATAGCGAAGGATAGAGTGCGATCGCAGAGCTTCTAGAATCACATCACTGTGATCGCGGAGCATAAGTTGCGATCGCTGAGAGCATCTGAAACCCCCTAACCACCTAACACTGTGCGATCGCAGGAGGACCTACGCGATCGCACTGAACAAAACCAGACACCAGAAACACCAGCAAAACACCAGATATTTTTGACCTTAACTCACCCCGTTAGCTACCCGGAACTCACCCGAGCCCTCGGGGCTCAAAACCAAAAACACACACGACTCCCAAAACATCATACGGACTTGTTCAAGCTTTTAAATCATTAAAAATATCATCAAAACCCATGAATCAAACCTCAAAATCGAATTAACCAAACTTGAGAACTTTAAGATTCTAGAATTCACTTTAATACGCCGAACCGGCCTAAACTGCTCGGAACGATCTCAAACTTTACAGATAAGTTATAAATGACACCACTGAACTATTCCTGGTCTCAGAATCTCATTCGGACCTCGGGAACATAACACTACTTTCCAAGCCACATTTCAAATTCTTTAAAACCTCAAAGTGTCATTTTTGATCCGAAACCACTCAATTCACGCCCGTTTTACACCGAACTTTACAAATAAGACAAATAATATATAATAAACATGTTCCGGGCTCTGGAACCATAATACGAACCCGATAACACAGTTTTCACATAATTATTCATTTTCACAATCCTTTATTTTTTTTCCAGAAAATAATTTCTTTTAAAAATTTATTTGTCGGGCTTGGGACCTCGGAATTCGATTCCGAGCATATGCCCAATTCTCATATTTTCCTACAGACCCTCCGGGACCGTCGAATCACGGGTCCAGGTCCGTTTACCAGAAATGTTGACCAAAGTCAACTATATTCATTTATTAATTATCAAAACTCATTTTTATCAAATTTTCACATAATAGCTTGCCGGCTACACGCCCGGGCTGCGCACGCATATCGAGGTGAGACTAATGGAGGCACTCGGAGCCTCGGAACACAGATATAGCTTAAATTACGTAAGATGAACTTTTGGGTCATCACAAGAGATGAACTCAGTGAATGTTGTAAAAGCAAAGACTATATTTCTTTTTGTAATGCATGTGCAGTTGTACCTTTAACATGAACAAGACCAAGGAATCGCTCAATAAGTTCACCCTCTTAATTGACATAGCGTAGAACAAGAGCCATTTGTTCCTTATGAGAGACATCCTTAGACTCATAAACTAATATCCCAAAAAAATATCCATTCAAGTCTTGAATAATGGCTTTCACAGTTTCATTTGCACTAGAATTCACAATATCTTTTTGAATATCAGGAGAAGTCATGGTGTTATTTTTTGGAGTTTTTTCTAATACCACATTTTTCACATCTTCCTTCCTATTTGCATACCATTTTAAAAGATCTAAAAAATGGCCTCTTCTAGTAGAAGTTACACTCTCATCATGGCCTCGAAAAGGAATTCCTTCTTTCAAAAGATACCTTATCACGTCAATTGAAGCATTCAAACGAACTCGATGTTCTCTTTTAATTTTCTCAAATTGCTTGTCCAAAGAAGTTAGAATGGATTGTGCTTGGTTCATTAAATCTAGCATCATCTTGAAACATCGATTATGAACACTACTCACACCACCCACACGTGATTTAAGTCTTTCTAAACCTTTATTCCAACCTCTAAAATCATCCGTTGTGAAAGCATCCCCTACTTTTTTTCTTCATATCCTACAATCTCATTTTTAAACAAGTAACAACATAAACAAAATGCTGCATCTTTTTTAATGCTATATTCTAACCATTGAGAACATGAAGTTTTAAACCATTCAGAATTAAAGTGACGCATTATTCCTCCAAAATCTCTGTTTGGAAAGACAAAACCACGAGGTTGACAAGGTCTATTTTGTATATAATTTCTTCTTACACGATCATGTAAATTAGGAAGACATTCTGAAATTGATTTTCTTTTAGCATGATCGCGCTCATAATCCCACACTTTATCCGATGCTTGGGAAGGATTGATATTGTTATTAATAATTGGACATGAAGCAATTGTCAAAGGAGAGCTAGAAGAAGCTGCAGAAGCTTGATCTTTATAAAAACTCGTGATCATATCGTCTTTTGGTAGAAAAACCTAAAAATCACAAAACACAAATTCACTTGAAGTTGTATGTTTCAAAATGCTATAACAAACTATTCTTTATCTCCTTTGATGTTAAGTTGTTGATGTTGAATTACCAATATCTAACTTGAACTTACAGTCAATCATTTTTTTTATAGAAAGAAGGGAAAGACTATCATTATCACCACAACCTCTTATTTTTGTCAAGTATATGTCTATTCTATCAGCTACATTCACTGAGAAAGCAGAGTGTGATGACCCAAAAGGTCATCCTAATATAATTCTAGCTAAATCTGTGTTTCGAGGCCCCGAAAGCCTCCATTAATCTCACCTCAATATGCGTGCGCAACCCGGGCGTGTAGCCGAGAAGTCTTTATACTGAAATTGGATGAAAGATGGAATTTGTGATAATGAAATGAATAAAGTTGACTTTGGTCAACATTTTTGGCAAACGGACCAGGACCTGTGATGTGACGGTCCCGGAGGGTCCGTAGGAAAATATGGGACTTGGCGTATGTCCAGAGTCGAATTCCGAGGTCCCAAGCCCGAGCAATGAAATTTTTAAAGGAAATTATTTTTTGGAAATAATAAAGGAATTTAAAAATGAATTATTAAGTGAAAACCGTGCTACCGAGCCCGTATTAAGGTTCTAGAGCCTGGAACAGATTTATTATATGTTATTTGTCTTATCTATGAAATTTGGTGTGAAACAGACTTGAAACGACGTGATTCGGATTAAAAATGGGAAATTTAGAAGTTTATGAAGTTTGAGAAAATTCTAAGAGTTTCGAGGTTTAATTCGACGAATTTGATGATATTTTGATGATTTAAAAGCTTGAAAAAGTCCGTAGAATGATTTGGGAGTCATGTGTGTTTTTGGTTTTGAGCTCCGAGGGCTCGGATGAGTTTCGGGTAGCTAACGGGGTGTGAAAACATGAAATAAATCTGGTGTTTGTGAGTTTTCTGGTGTCTGGTAGCTTAGTCTATGAGATCGCATAGGTTGAGCTGTGATTGCATAGAGTTGAGAGTGGGGGAGGGGTCTGATCCCTTATGCGATCGCATTGGTGGGGCCGCGATCGCAGTGTAGGAGATCCTGATGCTCCGTGATCGCATTCTTCTCTCCGCGATCGCAGAGAGTGCAATCCAGCTTCTTCGCGATCTCATTCCTCTCTCTGCGATCGCAGAGAGTGCAGCCCAGCTTCTCCGCAATCGCATTCCTCTCTCCGCGATCGCAGAGAGTGCAGTCCAGCTTCTCCGCGATCGCACTGAACATTTTCATCCAGTTATTTTTAAAGCCCCAAAACAGAATATCATTACGGGATTTCTTATTTTTGCACTCTTCTCTTATTCTCCAAACCCCATTGACGACCCCCAAGCTATTCTACCTCCATAACCACTTGGGTAAGTGACTTTAACTCCAATTCCTTCCATTTTTCCTTCATCAAACACTAGAATCTAGGGCTAAAAACATGGAATCAAAGTAGGAATTAGGGATTTTAGGTAGAGTTGGGTTTTTGAGAATTTTGGGTGATTCAACCTCAATTTGGGGTCGAATCTTAAAATAAATTATATATTTTAACTCATGGGGTTATGGGTGATCGGGTTTTGGTTCGAGCCTCGTGTTTGGACCAAGCGGGCCTGGGGTCAAATTTGGAACCTTAGGAAGAATGCTGTGAAATAAATAATTAGACTATGGGTTTGATTTATTGAGCCATTGTTGATATACTTGGGTTGATTATGTCTAGATAATACCGTTCCGGAGTCGGATTCTAAAGGAAAGGCTGTGATTGAGGCTTGACTTGCATTTTCGGAGCCGAGGTAAGTGTTTGGCCTAACCTTAGCTTGAGGGATTAGGTATAGAGTCTTATTTGCTATGTGTAATTCATGTCCATCGTATAGGCGTGGTGACGAGTGCCTATATGTTATGGTCAAGCATGCCTGTGAGTCAATTGTGATGAAATTTACTGTGTTCTCAATATTCTCCGCACTATGAGTAACTAGTGATTTAGAAGTGATGCCTTGATGTTGTTTCATGACGCGGGGAGTTATTGAGTTATTTGTTCAGTTGAGGCTTACGCTGTTGAAATTGTATTTCTGATGCGAGGTTGGTTATAGCTGAGACCCTTGTCGGGCATTTGTTGAGTTTGTAATTGATGATTTCTCCTTGCCGGGACAATAGAATTTTATTGAGCATTTCCATGCACTTGAGACTTCTTAATGTTGACTTTCACATTATATTGTTGCTTTGTTTTATTATTTGTCGCACGAGGGGGCATGCCGTGCCGACTGTTTGTTACTTATCACACGAGGGGACATGCCGTGTTGATCACTGATTATTATATACGCACGAGGGGACATTCCGTGCCGAGTGATTGTGAGGTTATGCACGAGGGGACATTCCGTGCCTGTTTGTTACTCATCACACGAGGGGACGTGTCGTGTTGATCATTGATTATTTACACGCACGATTGGACAATCTGTGCCGAGTGTTGTTACATATGCACGAGGGGAAATTCTGTGCCGAGTGATTGTGAGGTTATGCACGAGGGGACATTCCGTGCCGAGTGTTATTATATATGCACGAGGGGACATTCCGTGCCGAGTGATTGTGAGGTTATGCACGAGGGGACATTCCGTGCCGAGTGTTATTATATATGCACGAGGGGACATTCCGTGCCGAGTGATTGTGAGGTTATGCACGAGGGGACATTCCGTGCCGAGTGTTATTATATATGCACGAGGGGACATTCCGTGCCGAGTGATTGTGAGGTTTTGCACGAGGGGACATTCCGTGCCTAGTGTTATTATATATGCACGAGGGGATGTTCCGTGCCGAGTGATTGTGAGGTTATTCACGAGGGGACATGCCGTGCCTTTTGTTGATCAATATCTGTTTTGAGAAGTTAAATTCCTGCATTTACCTTTACATTTAAGTTATTACCCCGTTCTACCGTACTAGCATTTTGTTGCCCCTTTTACCCCCCCCCCAGCATGTTCTCCCCGTATCTGTCTTACTTGCTTATTTCCGTCGATATTCTCCTGTTATTATATAGAATTGCACAGGTACATATATTGTTGTCGGTCCTAGCCTCGTCACTACTTCGCCGAGGTTAGGCTCGGCACTTACTCAGTACATGGGGTCGGTTGTACTGATGCTACACCTGCACTTCTTTATGTTGTGCAGACTACGCAGCCGGACCCGGTGATCACTGACGGTCAGAGAATCTCATCAGTTCATACATNGATGCTTTAGTTATCTTATCTGTGTTAGTTGTTAATGAATTTTATCTAGTTCAAACGTTGGCTTGTCTAGCGGGTTCAACGTTAGACGCAGTCATGGCCCGAAGGTGGGATTTTAGGTCTTGACAAGTTTGTATCAGAGCCCTAGGTTTCTTAGGTTTCACAACTCACGAACAAATTTGGTAGAGTCTGAGGGATCGGTACAGAGACGTCTGTACTTATCCCCAGAGGCTGCAAAGTTAGGAATAACTTCACATCTTTCATTCGATGTCATGCTAGTTGAATTCTGAATACTAATTGAGTCTCTATTTTACTCTCTCGCAGATGGAGAGAACGCGTGCTTCCTCATCGACCGACCAACAACCTGATCCTCCTATTACAGCTCCTACGAGGGGCCGAGGCCGAGGCTGTGCTAGAGGCCAAGGCAGAGCTAGGGCAGCAGCTACAGTAGAGGACCCATAGGTAGATTTTTCCGGTGAGGTTCCTACTCAGACAGTTCCAGTTGGACCAACTCAGGTCCCAGAAGGGTTCATTGCCACCCCAGTGCTTCAGGACGCTCTAGTCCGCTTAATGGGACTCATGGAGAGTGTGTCTCAGGATGGACTTCTTCCTACTGCACCATCTGGATCTGAGGCTGGAGGAGGGACCCAAACTCCTGCTATTCATACGCCAGAGCAGTTTGCCACTCAGTTCCAGACTCCGGTACCTTAGACGGCCGGAGTAGTTCAGTCAAGTATTGTGGCACCAACAGTTGAGGGAGCAGCCATGTCAGCAGACGCTCTGTGGAGGTTGGACCGGTTCACCAAGTTATTCACTGCTACATTTACCGGTGCACCATCAGAGGATCCCCAGGATTATTTAGACAGCTGTTACGAGGTCCTTTGGAACATGGGCATTGTAGAGTCCAATGGAGTTGATTTTGCTACATTTCGTCTTTCTGGAACCGCCAAGACTTGGTGGAGAGATTACTGCTTGACCAAACCAGCTCGGTCTGCACCTCTGACTTGGGGTCAGTTCTCCGAGTTGTTCTTGGCGAAGTTCCTTCCAGTTACCCAGAGAGAGGATCTTCGGAGGCAGTTTGAGCGTCTACAGCAGGGCTCCATGTCCGTCACTCAGTACGAGACCAGGTTCATTACTCTGGCCATGCATGCCATTATGATACTCCCCACTTATCGGGAGAGGGTTCAGAGGTTTATTGAGGGTCTAGCTCATCCCATCAGGCTTCAGATGGCCAGAGAGACGGGTACTGATATCTCCTTCCAGGATGCAGCTGATGTGGCCAGGCGCATTGAGGTGGTGGACAGGGGTCTGACAAGAGACCTCGTCATTTCGGCCGTTTTAGTGGTGCCTCATCTGGAGGCAGAGATCCCTTTGGCAGAGGTCATCCTCCTAGGCCTTATCAGTCAGCACTCCAGGTATCCCGCAGTGCACCTTCGGCGTCCATCAGTGCACCACTGATTCAGAGCTATCAGAGTGGTCATTCTTGCCATCAGGGACAGTTCCAGGGTCAGCATTCTCATCAGCCAAGATCTTGCTTCACTTGCGGTGGTATGGGGCATATTTCCAGGTTTTGTCCCCAAGGTTTTGGTGGTTCTCAGTATCAGGGTTCCCGTACCATGGTTCCCGCATCAGGTGCACCCTCACCCCCTCAGCCAACTAAGGGTGGTGGTCGTGGTGCCAGAGGTGGAGGTTAGATGCATGGAGGTGGACGGCAGGCCATGAGAGATAGAGGTCAACCCGTGGCAGGTAGACCTAGAGATATACAGGTTGGAGGGGCTCAACCCCGGTGTTATGCTTTTCCTGCTCGTCCAGATGCCGAGGCCTCTGATGTAGTTATTACAGGTACAGTTTCAGTTTGCAGCCGAGAGGCTTCGGTGTAATTTGATCCGGGTTCTACATTCTCCTATGTGTCTTCATATTTTGCTCCTTATTTGAGTATTCCCCGTGATTCCTTGGGTACTGTTGTACATGTGTCTACACTGGCGGGTGATTCTATAGTGGTAGATCGAGTCTACCGTGCTTGCGTAGTAGCTATTGGCGGTATGGAGACTCAGGTTGATATTTTGCTTCTTGATATGGTTGACTTTGATGTTATATTGGGGGTGGATTGGCTATCTCCCTATCATGTTATTATGGACTGTCATGCCAAGACAGTGACCTTGGCCTTGCCAGGTATGCCTCGTTTAGAGTGGAGGGGGACTCCTAGTTATTCTTCTGGTAGGGTTATTTCTTATATGAAGGCTCGGCGCATGGTCGAGAAGGGTTGTTTGGCCTATGTTCATGATTCTAGTGCTGATGTTCCTTCTATAAAGTCTGTGCCCATGGTTCGTGAATTTCTAGAGGTATTCCCTGCTGACCTGTCGGGTATGCCACCCGACAGGGATATTGATTTTTGTATTGAGCTAGTTGAGGGCACTCAGCCCATTTCTATTCCCCCGTATCGTATGGCTCCGCCAGAGTTGAGGGAGTTAAAGGAGCAATTACAGGATTTGTTGGATAAAGGCTTCATCAGGCCTAGTGTTTCACCTTGGGGTGCTCCGGTATTGTTTGTGAAGAAGAAAGATGGATCAATGAGGATGTGTATTGACTACCGACAGTTGAATAAGGTTACTATCAAGAACAAGTATCCTTTGCCGAGGATTGACGACTTATTGGATCAGCTTCAGGGTGCTACGGTGTTCTCTAAGATAGACTTGAGATCTGGATTAGGGCTTCTGATGTGCCTAAGACAACTTTTCGCACTCGTTATGGGCATTATGAGTTCTCGGTCATGTCGTTCGGGTTAACCAATGCCCCCGCTGCTTTTATGGAGTTGATGAATTAGGTATTCAGGCCTTATCTAGACTCCTTTGTGACCGTGTTTATAGATGATATTTTGATATACTCTCGCAACCGAGAGGAGCATGAGCAGCACCTTAGAGTCATCGTCCAAACTCTGAGAGATCGGCAGTTGTATGCCAAGTTTTCTAAGTGTGAGTTCTGGTTGAGTTCTGTGGCATTCTTGGGTCACGTGGTATCTGCAGAGGGCATTCAGGTGGACCTGAAGAAATTTTCAGCAGTTAGAGATTGGCCTAGGCCCACTTCAGCCACAGAGATTCGGAGTTTCTAGGGCCTAGCGGGCTATTATCGCAGGTTCGTGAAGGGGTTTTCATCTATGGAAGCCCCCATGACCAAGTTGACGCAGAAGAGTGTTCAGTTCAGATGGTCGAAGGAGTGTGAAGCGAACTTTCAGGAGCTTAAGACAGCATTGACCACAACACCAGTGTTGGTATTTCCCACAGGTTCAAGTTCTCATACCGTGTATTGTGATGCTTCGAGAGTTGGGCTTGGTGCAGTGTTGATGTAGGATGGGAAGGTTATAGCCTATGCTTCACGTCAGTTGAAAATTCATGAGAAAAACTATCCAGTCCATGATTTGGAGCTTGCATCCATTGTTCATGCCTTGAATATTTGGAGGCACTATTTGTATGGGGTACCGTGTGAGGTATTCACTGATCACAAGAGTTTTCAATACTTGATTATGCAAAAGGAGTTGAATATGAGGCAGAGGAGGTGGTCAGAGTTGCTGAAAGATTATGACATTACTATTCTCTACCATCCGGGAAAGGCCAATGTGGTGGTCGATGCCTTGAGCCGGAAGTCAGTCAGCATAGGTAGTTTGGCTTATCTATCAGTTGGAGAGCGACCTTCGGCTTTGGATATTCAGGCGTTAGCCAACCGATTTGTTAGATTGGAGGTTTCTGAGGGTGGCAGTGTTTTGGCCCATACCGTCGCTCATTCTTCATTGTATGATCGCATTCACGCCAGGCAGTATGAGGATCGTCATTTGTGTGCTCTTAGGGATGCGGTTCGGCACAGACGTGCCAAGTAGGTCACAGTTGACGCTGAGGGAGTTTTGAGATTGCAGGATCGTATGTGTTCCGGATGTTGATGGAATTCGTGAGTTAATATTGCAAGAGGCCCATAGTTCCCGGTATTCCATTCATCCGGGCGCTACGAAGATGTACCAGGACTTACGGCAGCATTATTGGTGGCGTAGAATGAAGAAGGACATTGTGGCTTATGTGACTCGGTGCTTGAATTGTCAGCAGGTTAAATATGAGCACAAGAGACCCGGTGGTTTGATGCAGCAGATTCAGCTTCCCGAATGGAAGTGGGAGCGTATCACGATGGATTTTGTAGTTGGACTCCCACAGACTCCGAGGATGGTTAATGCAGTATGGGTTGTTGTAGATAGGCTAACCAAGTCAGCACATTTTATTCCGGTGGCGGTTTCATCTTCAGCGGAGAAGTTAGCTCAGATCTATATGAGAGATATTGTCCGATTGCACGGTGTGCCCTTATCTATCATATCAGACCGAGGTACGCAGTTTACCTCCTATTTCTAGAGAGTGTTTCAGCGAGAGTTGGGCACACAGATTGAGTTGAGCACCACATTTCATCCCCAGACAGACGGGCAGTCCGAGCGTACTATCCAGATTTTGGAGGATATGTTGCGGGCTTGCGTTATTTATTTTGGTGGTTCATGGGACCAGTTCTTGCCTTTAGCAGAGTTTGCCTACAATAACAGTTACCAGTCGAGCATTCAGATGGCTCCGTATGAGGCATTGTATGGTAGGCGATGTCGGTCTCCAGTCGGATGGTTTGAGCCCGGGGAGGCTAGATTGTTGGGTTCTGAGTTAGTCCAGGATGCCTTGGATAAGGTAAAGATTATTCAGGATAGGCTTCGTGCAGCTCAATCCAGGCAAAAGAGTTATGTAGATCGTAGAGTTCGAGATTTTTCTTTCATGGTAGTAGACCAGATATTCATTCGAGTGTCGCCTATGAAGGGCGTGATGAGATTCAGAAAGAAGGGCAAGTTGAGCCCTAGGTATATTGGTCCATTTGAGATTTTGGATAAGGTAGGAGAGGTGGCGTACTGACTTGCATTGCCACCGCATTTATTAACAGTGCATCCAATATTCCATGTATCTATGCTCCTGAGGTATATTGCAGATCCATCTCATGTTCTTGACTTCAGCGGTGTCCAGTTGGACAGGGATCAGACCTATAAGGAGGAACCAGTAGCTATATGAGATAGGAAGGTTCGTTAGTTGAGGTCGAAGAGTTATCCTTCGGTATGTGTTCAGTGGAGAGGTCAGCCTGCCGAGGCAGCTACTTGGGAATCCGAGTCCGATATGAGGAGTCGTTATCCCCATCTTTTCTCAGACTTAGGTACTTTTCTATGTCCGTTCGAGGACGAACGTTTGTCTTAGAGGTGGAGATTGTGATGACCCAAAAGGTCATCCTAATGTAATTCTAGCTAAATCTTGTTCCGAGACCCCGAAAGCCTCCGTTAATCTCACCTCGATATGCATGCGCAGCCCGGGCGTGTAGCCGGGAAGTCTTTATACTGAAATTGATGAAAGATTGAATTTGTGATAATTAAATGAATAAAGTTGACTTTGGTCAATATTTTTGGTAAACAGACTCGGACCCGTGATGTGACAGTCCCGGAGGGTCCGTAAGAAAATATGAGATTTGGGGCTATGCCCGGAGTCGATTCCGAGGTCCCAAGCCCGAGAAATAAATTTTTTAAAGGAAATTATTTTCTGGAAATAATAAAGGAATTTGAAAATGAATTATTAAGTGAAAACCGTGTTACCAGGCCCGTATTAAGGTTCCGTAGCCCGGAACAGGTTTATTATATGTTATTTGTCTTATCTGTGAAATTTGGTGTGAAACGGACTTGAAACGACGTGATTCAGATTAAAAATGGGAAATTTAGAAGTTTATGAAGTTTGAGAAAATTCTAAGAGTTTCGAGGTTTAATTCGATGAATTTGATGATATTTTGATGATTTAAAAGCTTGAACAAGTCCGTAGAATATTTTGGGAGTCGTGTGTGTTTTTGGTTTTGAGCCCCGAGGGCTCGGGTGAGTTTTGGCAAAAATCAAGATTATAAATTAAATTGTGCATACATTATCAAATATAAAATATAATATAAAAACATAAAGCAAAAAATCAAAAAATAAGAATTGAAGAAGGAAAAACTACTAAGGGTCTAACTTCTAAGGGAGAAAGAGCATACACTGATATACAATGGAGAGTTGGAGGCAGAGGCAGATTGTGAATTTGTGGTATCAGTGATTGTCAATCAACAGAGGTAACAAAACCCTAGTTTTTTATTATTTGGGAATTGGAAAAAAGTTTGTCTTTAAAGTTAGAAGCTTCCGTTCTTTGTTTATTAGAAAGAAAACAGGGTTTAATTTATTAAATAATATTATTTTAGTGTCTATTGAGAGGAAAGTCAGAAGCTAACGTCGTCGTTCAGTTAATTTGTAAAAAAATGTATAAAACAAAATAAAAGACTGCTTTAAACGAGACTCGAACCCACATCATTTTCCAGCGAATCCACAGACCTTACCAATGAACCCAGACCTATTTTGTTATTGGGTTCGGCATGATATATTTATATACAAATAGTAAATTTTTCAATACAAATATAGAGTTTCGAAAAAAGTCACTTGGTTCGCCCGAACCCGCACCCACTACTGTACCTCCGCCCCTGAGGGTGTCTCTGGAGTTATATGCTCAAAGTTTTTCAAAATAGGGACAAAATATGGAGCGTGGATTACAAAGGGGACAAAAATAAATATGAGCAAAATAGGGTGCCATTTCCTTAATATAATTGCAATTTTTTTTAGGTGGGCTAATCTAGTCTTTCTAATCCACTTTTAAGTGGGTGAAGGGCGCAAAACACGTAGCCGAGAGCTACGAAGTGTACGGTTAGCCACTATTTAGAGATGTCTTTACTCTTTAGCCACTGTTTAGAATGTAATTATCATTTTGCCAGTGCTTAACAATCTTTTACTCGCCCGGACGAAAATGTCACGATCCGAATTCCCACCGTCAAGACCGTGATGACGCCTAACACTATTATTGCTAGGCAAGCCAACATTAGAGGGTTACGAGATTTAAAACAATTAAAACATATGCTAAGTCTTTCTACCATCCAACATATAATACAATAATATATGAATTAATAAAACGATACTGCGAATCTAATACTAATGTTTAGCTACCCAGGGTTTGGAGTCACAATTCACGAACTACTAAGAATTACAACAAATATGTGGCTGAAAGAAAACATATAACTGTTTTTGAACTAAATAAAACAGCAACTGAGTAATAAGGAAGAGGCTCCAGGAATATGCGGATGTCGGCAGATCTACCTCCTGTCTCCGCGCGGAAGTGTCAACTACTACTCAAAATCAACTCTGACTGGAACCTGGATCTGCACAAGAAGTGCAATATCAGTACAACCGACCTCATGTGCTGGTAAGTGTCAAGCCTAACCTCGGCGAAGTAGTGACGAGGCTAGGACAGGACACCACATAAAACCTGGACATATATAATCTTGCTAGTAGAAATAACAGCAAATAGAGAATTTAAAACAACAAATAATGGGAAGGGGATATACAGTGGAATTTTTTTAACATAAGGAGTGAGAAAATAAAAAGACAGAAATAAAAATGATAAACAAATAAGTTAAGCAACTAAATTAAAAAGTAAATTTGCACGACATCACCCTTTGTGATTTTACTTTCAGCTTCACCAAATATTAAATAGAATGCACGTCATCACCCGTCGTGCTTTTACTCTCATCCTCACCAGATTATAAATAAGAATGCATGACATCACCCTTCGTGCTTTTACTCTCATCCTCACCGGATTATAAATAAGAATTCACGGCCTCACCCTTCGTGCTTTAATGTCAACCTCAAAATATAAATAAATTATGCACGGCATCACCCTTCGTGCTTTACACTCTTCCTCTCAATATAAATAAATTATGCACGGCATCACCCTTCGTGCTTTACACTCTTCCTCACCAGTCACAGAATTTTTAACATGTAAAGAGGAAATGCACAAGAAATCAGTATTTCATCATAGTTTCTATCACCATTTAACATTTCAATCTCAACTCAATATTCACAATGTTATCCATCTCGGTGGAACCTGATACAAATCTTCCAAAATTTCACTAACAACAATAATCATATATAATAGGCTTTAAGACAACAAGAATAACAAGAATGGCCTTTCACTCGCATGTTATGACTCGACCACAACGTATAGGTACTCGTCACCTCACCTATACATCGTATTTAGTAACAAAACAAGAAGCAAGTAGTCACACAATACCTATTCCCTCAAGCTAAAGTTAGACACAACACTTACCTCGATTTCGCAGGCCACTCACTGCTCAAGCACAACTTTTCCTTTAGAATTCACCTCCAACCCACTCGTATCTAATCATAATTAGTTAAATATCATTAATTATTGCTAAAGGAATTAACTTTAATGAAAAATCATAATTTTCCTAAGTTTTCCTAAAAAAGGTTAAAAACTGACCTCGGGCCCGCTTGGCCCAAACTCAAGGTTCGGACCAAAATACATTTACTCGTTCACCCCCGAGCCAGAATATGTGGTTAGTTTCAAGATCCGACCTCAATTCGAGGTTTAAATTCCAATTATGCAAAATTCCCTAACTCTACCTAAACCCCCAATTTCTACCATGAAACCCCTAGATATTTGGTTGAAAAACAATGGGTATTTGAGAGAAAATAGTTTAGAATCATTTACCAACACTTTGGGGAAGAACTTGTCTCTTGAAAATGGCCTCTAAGCCTTCTTGGTTTTGAAAATATGAAAGAATAGCCTAATCTCGTTTTTAGGTTATATTTTAATCGTTGGGCAGGACTTCTTCGCATTCGCGAAGGGTCTGTCGCGTTCGCGATGCTCTGCGGCCCAAAGCCCTACGCGTTCGATGTGTTGTTCGCGTACACGATGCTAAGCCCAACTGACCATCGTGTTCACGACCCAGTGGTCGTGTTCGCGAAGAGCAATTCGATAGTTCCCAGCCAGCTTCCAAAACACTACGCATTCGTGTGAGGCCAGACGCGTTCGCGAAGAGCTAACCCTCCGTGCTCCGCGTTCGCGGCCGTTGCCTCGCATTTGCATAGAAGGAATAGACCCCCAACCCAGTTACACTTCGAGATCGTGGGAGAGGCTTCGCGATCGTGAAGAACAACGCATCAGTGCACCAGAAACAGCTAACATACCAGTTTGTCTTAAGTTAAAACATCCCGAAGCCTACCTGAAACTCACCCGAGCCCTCGGGGCTCCAAAGAAAACAAGCACACAAGTCTAAAAATATCTTAGGGACTTGCTCGTGCGATCAATCGCTAAAATAACACCTAAAACTACAGATTTAGCATCAAAACTCATGAATTCCTCAAGAACATTTCAAATTTACTATCTTCTCACGTCAAATAAAATCCGATTTCCACCAAATTTCACATACATGACATATATGTTATAATAGACCTGTACCGGGCTCCGAAACCAAAATAAAAGCCTGATACCAACGAGTTCAAACATTAATCAATTCCCTTAATTCCTTTAAATTTCAGTTTAACAATTTTCATCAAAAATTCATTTCTCAAGCTAGGGACCTTTGAATTCAATTCCTGGAAAACGTGCAAGTTCCATATTTTACTACGGACCTCCCTGGACCGTCGGAACTCGGGTCCAGGTTCGTTTACTCAAAACGTTGACCAAAGTCAATTAAAAATTAATTTTTAACTCTAAAAAATTATTATTTCACATATTTTCACATAAAGGCTTCCCGGATTCATGCACGGACTGTGCAAGGAAATCGAGGTGATTAAAAATAATATTTTTAAGACTAACGAGTCTGGAATAGAGTTTTAAATCATAAGATGACCCTTTGGGTCATCACAGAAAATACCCCTATGTTAGACATGGGTGTTGTGTAAATATTAAGGACATGGTATCCTTAACTTCATGAATGTTGTGTAAATATTAAGGACATGGTGTCCTTAACTTCATGAATGTTGTATAAATATTAAGGACAAAGTGTCATGTATTTGCACTTTCCGTTATTAAACTTCAGGACATCATGTCCTTAACTTCATATGTACAATGTAAATGTTAAGGATATGGCGTCCTTAACTTCATGTGTGCAGTGTCCTTAATATTTACACAGCACTCATGAAGAAAGGGTAAAAATATCTTTTCATATTAATTTTAATAGAGTAGTGACTTTTTTTTCTCAGCATTAAAAATACTGACTAAAAAGTAAACACTATGTTGAAAAGTGGCTATCCCACGTCTACACTTTTTGTATTTAAGTGGATCCATATTCCTCCTAAAATTTGAAACACTTCGTTGAAAAGCTTAATACCCTATTTATTTTACACCCTATAGAAAAGCTTAATACCCTATTTATTTTAAATAAATACCATTTTAAAAAATTATATTATATACCTACCTTTTACCTTTTACAGTAAAATATCTAATTATGGTTACATCCTGCCCTTAAGCCACTATATACGCTAATTATTATTTTTCTCTCACATAATCACGTTAAAATTCACGAACCGGGTTCTCTCTCTCTCTCTCTCTCTCTCTCTC
>ML295031.1:0-31005 GCA_005239495.1 Nicotiana undulata | reverse complement strand
ATCGAAGAAGGTATTAAGAGCGGTATGGTAACGAATTTTGAAGCCTTGCAAGCTACAAACAAGACCTCCCCCTCTTTTACAGAACTCACGATTTTTCTTTGAATTCCGGAACAAGGAATATGCATGCCTCGAAAGCACAACCTTCATAACAACAACGATACTGAATCCACTTCCAGCTAAGAAATACTTTGTTATCATCTGTTATTTGTTCTACTTGCTTGGGACTGAGCCCTGTCCCAAACCTTGCATGGGACTAAACCTTGTCCCAAGTCCTGCATGAGGCTAAGCCCTCCCTCCATATTTGCATAAGGATAAGCCTTATCTTTTCCTGCATGAGACTAAGCTCAGTCTTGATCTTTCATGAGGCTTAGCCCATCCTCCATATATGCATAAGGCTAATCCATGCCTTCAATTTGCATGGGACTAAGCCTTGTCCCGAATCTTTGCATGAGGCTAAGACCTACCTCTATATTTGCACAAGGCTAAGAAATGTCTTCGATTTTCATAGGACTAAACCCTGTCCAAAATTCTGCATGAGGCTAAGTCCTGCCTCCATATTTGCATAAGGCTAAGCATTGTCTTTTCCTGCATGAGACTAAGCTCAGTCTCGATCTTGCATGAGGCTAAGCCTTGCCTCCGTATCTGCATAAGGCTAATCTATGCCTTCAATTTGCATTGGACTAAGCCTTGTCCCGAATCTCTGCATGAGGCTAAGCCCTGCCTCTATATTTGCACAAGGCTAAGCATTGACTTTTATTTGCATGAGACTAAGCCCTATCTCAATCCCTACATGGGATGAAGCCTCATCCTGAATCTATGCATGAGGCTAAGCCATGCCTCTATATTTGCACAAGGCTAAGCATTGCCTTTTATTTGCATGAGACTATGATCTATCTAAATCCTTGCTTGAGACTAAGCTCTGTTCCGAACCTTGCACAAGACTAAGCACTATCTCCCTTGCACTATCTATTTTCTCACATTTCGGGCTAAGCTCTGCCCTCGACTTCATGCAAGACTAAGCCCTGTCTTGTTGCTCCTAATATCATATTGTTGCATCACATGGGCTGAAATATCTCAAACTTGTCCAAAGGCATCATAGTCTAAAGAAATCATCCTCAAAGGTTGAAGACACCATGTCATGGCCTGAGGATCTCTCAAATTTTCTTATCATTATTCAAAGGCGTCATGGTTCAGAGGCACCATTTTCATGGCCCGAGAACATCATCTCATGGCCTACAAATCCCTCACTGAACAATTCTTGGGCCAGGATGTCATGGTCTAAGGACGTCATCTTCAACCGTCCTTAGACAATTCTCATGTCTGAAGAGAATTTGCATCACGTTTAAATTTATGCACACTCATATGCTTCTAGTGCGTCTTTTACTTGCTGATATCATGACGAGCAACTGTTACCCCAACCGAAGCAATCCTACTCCAGTTCTATCCTACCAACTCAAACTTGACTGCAACTTTTGCACCTATCCCAAAATCTTGTGTCCGTCGTTCTAGTAACTTCATCGGTATATTCCGCCGATAAATCAAGAAATACGCACGGTCTGATTTCTGTAAAACCTGAGATATATAGGCAGCTCGAAAACCAGGGTGCGACCTAAGTATCTCAAATAATTCTACTCGGTCAAAATTCGCCATCATATCTTTACCCGACAACTCTTTCATCCTTCCCGGGGTAAAGAAGGGCAGTTGTTGATACCCTATTTTTCCCTATAATATTTTCAAAATGCATATATACTTTCAAAATAATGTATTAGCATCAATTAATATTTATTCCATAATTTCTGCATTTTTTACGGGTTTTTAAAGATTTATCCAAGTATTTAATTATGTAAATAATTACTAATTGCATCACAAATAATTTTATAACAATTTTATGACTTACTTCTACTATTTATAAGTCACGCCCAAACCTTGAGGGACGCGACCGACGCTTAACTGAGTGAACTCAGTTAAGCAAGCATGATTAGCCTTTCCTACCCGACTCATTTACTTCCCGAGATTTTGGCACAACATTGTTTACTTAGCTAACAGGAAATGATTTACAAGCATACATTCATGACATTAAGTCCATTTTTCCTTTTTTATCGATATAAACATTTAGATATTCCAAAACTTACATACTAATTACAACATTAAGAGATGGGATCACAGTTATGAGTTAACCCAACCACTACCCAAAAACATACATGACCCACATAAGTGTCTACGGAGCCTCTAGAAATAAGGAAGATGGAGATAATCCTGCCGGCGACAAGGCCCCGGCTATACCTTGAAATAGAACAACATATACGAAAGAGAGCAACATAGATTTACACACGGTCTCGGGAGGAAATAGGTCTCACCAAAACTGCTGTAAGGAGGAGGAGAGAGAACCACTATCGACGCCCGGCGCTACAAGCTACCATAAGACGATGTAGCGCCCCCGGCAAAAGGGACGTTAGTACCATTGAATAGTACTAGTATGTATGAACAAACTCTACTCTAGATAGAATAAACATCAAACATTTAGTAATACAACTAGAGACACCAAATAACAATTAACAGAATTGGGGAAACACAAACGAGAGTCACCATGTTTTCTTATCCCATTTTGCCATCTTTAGGATAGTAGTTCTTTAAATACAAGTGCCACAATTTTAATATACCACCATGTCGTTCTCACACGGAGTCCGGTCTCTACCTGGCCTGCTAGGCCATCCCAAGTGAGACATTACAGCATCATAGTTTCATAATCACCACCGTGACGTTATCACACGGAGTCCAGTCTCGGCCCGACCGGCTAAGCCATCTCACTTTAAACAGTGAGACATTACCAATATCATAGTTCCGATGCGATTACCACCATGTATACAGCATGGAGTCCGATCCCGTCCCAATCGGCTAAGCCATCATCACTATGGGACATACCACATCAATTTAATCCTTTAGTGCACATCTCTTCTCATCATTTATTAAACACTTCTTGGCACTTGGTCATATTTAACCTTTTTATGTTACATTCCTTTCTCCAACCATATCATATGTTCATCCTTCACCTCGACCAAAACCATCACATCAGAGGAGTCGTACACATAGTAAAAGAAGGAGCGTAGTGATCACATTTCATACTTTCAAAATGCATAATGACATGGTAGTAACATAGAATTGCATGAAAGCAAGAACCGATCACACATTCCCCCACGAGCCAAAATATATAGCTTGTTTTGAAATCCGACCCCAAAATGAGGTTGAATTTCCCAAAATTTCCAAAGCCCTAACTCTACCCAAAACCCCTAATTTCTACTTTGATTTCATGATTTTAGGCCTAGGTTCTAGGGTGAAATCTTGTAAAAAGAAGTTAAGGAGTAAAGAAAATGAGTTAGAAATCACTTACTAATGTTTTGGACAAGAAAAGAGTGTTTGGAAAATCGCCTTTTATGTTTTTAGGGCTTTGAAAAATGAAAATAACTGAAATTCTCGTTTATTTATACCCCTCTTAGGTCCCCCACCGCGGTCAGCGAAAAATGGACCGCGGCCGCGCTAGCAAAGACCAAGCAAAGCTGAAGAAAACCAAGAAAAATGACTGCAGTGACATGCTTTAGTATTTTGGCCAGAACATTCTCTACAGATGTCCCAATTACTATTTATTTACCTTTTTGGAAACTAGACACGAAGGGCTACAACCTTCTATTTTTGCATCATCTCAAAATTCCTTGTAGATCAAAAGATATAGGCCTCCGAAGTCGGACCAGTGGCCCAGCTCCTCCACCGCGGACCGCGAAAAAATGAAAGCGGCCGCGAAGCCCTCAGTGCGGTCCGCGAAGAAGGACCGCGGACCTCGGTGATAAGTTCAGAGATCTGAGTCCTATGACCTCCAACAACTATTATTTTAAGCCTGAAGACCTCCCGAGACCCACCCGAAACTCACCCGAGCCCTCAGAACCTCAAACCGAACGTACACACGACTTCAAAATCATCCTACGGACTTTTTCGAGTAATGAAACCACCAAAATAACATTAAAACAATGAATTAAACTCCAAAATCTAATGAATTTTCTCAATCTTCATAAAAGCTTCCCGGCTACACGCTCGGGCTGCGCACACATATCGAAGTGACATTAACAGAGGCTTTCAGGGCCTCGAAAAAAAGATTTAGCTAAATTAATATAGAATGACCTTTTGGGTCATCACAATCAATCCCTAAAATCAGTAGGCAAACTGATTAGGTGTCCACTGCCTTGCTTTAACGAAATGACGCATATATTCTGTCTTCATGCTCACCTAGATATCCTTCTATAGGACTTTTAAAGTGTTCAAAATACTGTTGTTTTAAATGTGCAATTGCTTGCTTATTCGTGGAGGTAAATGTGAGCCTTTAATTATTACTTTATATGACAGTCCTATTTGTTTTGTATGTCGCTTAGATTTTCTCCTTTTAAGCACCTTAGGAGAGTCTAGAACTGCCTTAACTAGAAGTCCTAAACACATCTAGGACCGTAAGTATGGGACGGGTAATGCACGCATAGAGTACTTCTAATTGGGGAGTAAAGGATATGATTCCATGTGCGCTAATATCACGCGTAACACCTCTAATTGAGGAAAGCTTACCGTATATTGCATAGAAGTGATCCTATAGGCTAATAAACCGAGGACCCCTTTTATGCCCCTTTTTAATCCTTATGTGTTTAAATCGCTTTATTTCCTTAATGCCTAATTCACAAAATGAGTTTGACCGAGACTGTCACGACCAAAAATCCATTGAGGTCGTGATGGCACCGGAAACCACTGTCAGGCAAGCCAATCATTAAATAGTTCAATTAAATTCCTATTTTAGTATTTTGAAATTGTTACTTTTCATTTCATTACATAATAATCAATAAATATCTGCTGAGTAAATAACGGTAGTTTAACAATCCATTTAATAAAAGACATCCCAAACACATCCCAGAACCCGGTGTCACAAGTGCATGAGCAATTTCTAGGAAGTATACATGTAATACAATATTTGTCCGGAGTACAAACTAGACAAAGAATTTAAATTACAGTACAATACATCTGAGGGAGGCTCTGCCGGCTGCGGGTCATCTCGAAATGGTGCAGCTCGTCTAAGACCCCATATCAACACTGCCACGGCGCCAAGCGGGGCCACTAGATATACATGTACCTGTGCAATAAAATGCACAACAAGTGTGGTATGAGTACGAAAACAATGTGTACTTAGTAAGTATCCCGCCTAACCTCAAAGAGGTAGTGACGAGAGGTCGACTTTGACACTTGCTAGAGGTTAATTCAATATAATCAAGTGTGATGCCAAACATAGATATAAAAATCAAATATCAAATGACAACAGGAAAGAACAACTTTTTCCATAAATTTATAAATTCTCAGTTTCCGTCATTTCCATTAGAAATTTACATCTTAAGGCAAATTAACAATTCAAATTACATATGGTATTTAGCAAATATCATGCGCATGAAATGCCGAGTGTCGGACGACCCGAACCAACAATGAATAAATGTGCACTGCCGAAGGGTCAAACGACGCGAACCATAGATGCATCTATTAACCTTCCGTGGCGTACGGCCCGCTCCCATGAGCGTAGTGGAAAGAATCACTTCCACCGCGGAATATATATTGCAAAGAGGTCACACATAAGCATACACATTCAAACAGTGCACCCCGACTATATCGGGAAAGCAATTACCCAAGAAGTGACA
Source organism: Nicotiana undulata (assembly GCA_005239495.1). Taxonomy (NCBI): domain Eukaryota; kingdom Viridiplantae; phylum Streptophyta; class Magnoliopsida; order Solanales; family Solanaceae; genus Nicotiana; species Nicotiana undulata. Next base: position 25,294 of record ML295031.1, on the reverse strand, counting down.
AAGTTCTATTTTCATGGTCACAAAGATAGTATTAAGACTTTTCTAGAAATTCATTTGTCAAATTAGATAAGAATTAATCATTTCTAATTACATCAATAAGGTTACAAGTACGACAAAAAAAACATGCTTTTGGGTCCTAGACTAGCCGGACAAGCATAATAGTAGCTACGCACGAACTCCCGTCACCTAGTGCGTACGTAGCCCCCACAAATAGTAGCACATATTCAATTAGTTCACCTATAGGGACAATTCCCCCTCACAAGTATATTATGGAACCTCGCTTCGAAGTTCCATAACCGGCTTAGAAGGTAAAAACTCCAACTTGTCCGATGCTTCTTTGGCCAAATATGATATACAAGTGGGACTTGCACTATGAGCAAGCTGTGCGAAAAACCGCTTCTTTTTTCCAGTTCCGAAACAACTTGGGCGAAATAGGGTTCTACTAGGAAACCATGGATTTTTGAGTTTTCTCCATTGGTTACTGGTTGAGCCACTGGAATGGAATGAGATAAGAATCCCTGGAGATCTTTCCTCTCCAGACGACTAGTGGTGTTACGAAACAACTACTCGACGAGTGGTAATAAGGACAACGTAAGTAGGTTTGATAATAGCGTTAGGACGATTGGTTCTCGTAGTTGTGTTGCCCTAACGCAACGACTCAAAAAACTATGAGTGCTCCCAAGACAATGAGACACATGCGCTATACCATCGAGTATTGCTTGCGAAGCAACGCAACTCGTTGTAGGTCCTCTCCAACCATTACAGTCGAGTAGCTTTCACTCCTTCGCTTGAAATGTGCGGTTGGTTTACCTAACGCATGGCTTCTAAGACCTTCGATGACTCAAATCAATGCACAACGCTCCAAAACTAGCCAAATAACGAAAACCAATGAAAATATACTCTAATACTTATAAAAATTCAATTTATATAAATTGCAAAATCCGCTCGGAAAGTTGACAAAATTGCCCTCAGGCCCACGTGCCCGAATTCCTAAATTTTTCGAAGATAAAGGTTACACATAGCCTAACGAACTCAAATATATAATTCTCTCTCAAATTCATGCCCAAATTCGTGGTAACAATCCCAAAAATACAAATTCTAGGTCTTCCCCTCAAAACCCTAAATTTCCACTAATTTCACACTTAAATCCGTACCTAAACCATGTATTTAACTTGAAATGGGTTGGAACAACTTACCTGGTGTTACTTGAAGAAAATCTCCCCATGAAGCTCTCCAAAATCGCCCACACCAAATGAAAATGGGAGAAGGATGGCCAATTTCCCATTTAAAAATAGCACACTGCCTCCAGTCCTTCCGCACCTGCGGTAGCCTTGCCCGCACCTGCGTGCCCGCATGTGCACCCAAGCGTCCGCACTTGCGCTCCCTCGTCCGCACGCATCTGCGACTTCGCAGGTGCGGAAATTGCTTCGCCATTTCTCCCCCGGTCAAACCAGCCATCTCCGCACCTGCGACACCCAATCCGCACATGCGACCAAAGCCTCACAGGTGCGGTCACACCAGACACCAGCAGCTTCAACTCCTCATCAACTTTAAATTTTATCCGTTAGCCACCCGGAATCCACCCGATGCCCCCGGGACCCCGTCCTATCAAACCAACCTGATCCAAAACATAATGCGGACCTGATCAAGGCCTTAAATCACATTAAATAACATCGAAACTCAATTGAATCTTTATGAACTTTGAAATTTCCAACCTCTACATTTTATGCCAAAACCCATCAAATCACGTCCGATTGACCCCAAATTTTGCACATAATTCACATTCAACATTACAGACCTGCTCCTACATTCGAAATCGGAATCCGACCCTGAAATCAAAATTTCCACTTCGGGTCCAACTTCTCAAAAACCTTCAAGTTTCTAGCTTTAGCCAAATGACTTCAAAATGTCCTCCGGACCTCCAAATTTACTTTCGATCGCGCACCTAACACCGGAATCACTCCGAACTTCCCAGAAATTCAATTCCGACCACGCCTACGAGTCATAATACCTGAAATGAAGCTTCTCATGGCCTCAAACTGCCAAACGACGAACTAGAGCTCAAAACGACCGGTCGGGTCGTTACATTCTCTCCCACTTAAACATACGTTCGTCCTCGAACGTGCTAAGAACTGCTCTGGAGTTGTCTGAAATCACTGATTAACACCTCGTGCACGTGCCCGTGCTACCACAACCTAGTTGAGTATATTTGCTCGAACAAATCTGAAGATATCCTCTTTTATTTAGGCAAATGTGCCTTAGAACCAGGTTTAAATATTCGAAATCCTCTGCCATGCATGTTTTCAATCTATGAACACCGAATTAATCGCTACATGATGTACCAGAACATGAGTGCATTCCCTTCCTTAATTAGGACCATACACCACATATCTCATCATCTAACCATACTGACGTTCCTTGGTGTTATTAGCAGAAATTCCACGAATCTGATGCTCCCAACGCACCTCATGACACATATATATAAGTCCTGCTACAACGCTTACGATACCCCCACAACGGAGGAGATGCATAGAAGTTTATAACCAACTGCAGAGTCGACAAATCCTTGAATCTCTCCTCTTGACCAGAATCATCACCTCATTATGAACCAAATAATGGTATTTGTTCCTTAATATACTTCACAAAATCTTATCACACTGACCCCTGATCCAATAATCTCGTCTCACCCAGTATGAACCGCTCAGACAACAGTCACTCCAGACATGACCAACAATCTCACATGATGTCTCAATGTGCCCATATGCCACAACTCGAACACGATACATAAAGAAAAGACTTAGGAAGGGACTACTCAACTCACGCAACTAATATGAACCTTCCTCCGGTAAATAGGAAGCAAAACACAAGAAAAATAAATATAGGGAACCTTACTCAACATCACATTGTTGCGGCGTGCAACCCGATCCAAATAACATACCCGTGGCGGAGTGCAACCTGATCCACACATAAAATTCATATAAGGAGATACACACCGAGATGAATTTCTCATTATTACTAAGAACACTAAATATCGGTCACAAGCACGATAAGTGCATAATACCATCCTGGGGAGACTGATAGAGACATACACTACAAAACTCGAGCATAACCGAGGTGCGATATATAATCTAAATCTCAAGAGCTATTCTGCTCACACAATGCCCTGACTACGCTGAATCTCAACACATAAGAAATTATCAAGCCGTTTCACAACTCACACGGCACAACATAGCATTATATGAAATGGGCGAAGATGGAACAACATCCAATATTCCAATACCCCTCCTTGAGAAGCGCTATACTGAAATGAACACACCTGACTCACATGGAGCCCACAACCATATTTGAATCCATTCACAATCCTCAAGATGATTCTGCTCGTACCGAACTAGGCTAATAGCCTCACCTGGATCCATAATAACCCACTTTTCACATAACACACAAGAACAACCATCATAGCTGGAGTGAACCCCCACATTCAACAACCAAATGAACCAAGCGCCCTCCAGGCATAAATTCCCCAGTAGGCGATATTACCACATTCTTATACATGGTCTAAATCTTCAATCAATTAAGTGACTACACGCCACACTCATATAATCTTCCCGTGGTCACGCTCCCACGACCTTCCACACAAGGTAACAAGTCTGTACATCCATACCACTGGCCATACTAACGATATAAAACAAATCAGGAATCCATAACCAGGATCCAAAGCCTCTTTCACCAAACACCGATCCCATGTGACGCTGAAAACAACACTAGCTTACTCTAAATGTTCAAATCCCTTTTCTTGCTCATCTGAGCTCTTGACATCCTTGTCAACACTTCCACAACCTTGATCCTTAATTCCAGTTGCATATTGCTTACTGCTTACTGCACCTAATATGCCGATATGAAATAGCGCAAGAATTCCATCATAACTCCTGAACCACTAACATGGTGAACACTTCATCATATATAAACCTTTTACTTACCTCAATTCAAGAGAACCATAAAATCACACGAGTGGATTCTCATAATCACAAAACATGCAAATCCTCAAGTAGTAGTCTATACCACCATAATCCTTCTAGGATCCGTCTACCCATGACTGGCCATAATATTTGAATGCCTCCAAATAGAATCTATTACGGCGATCGACAAGACTCACACATACCGTCAAAATTCACATGCATAACTTAATCACGCTGAAGGAACTAATCACTATCATACATGTGCCACTTCGACCATGGCTAACCAACCTATCTTCTTATAATTTACTTTCAACTTGCCTTAGAAGTAATAACGATTCCAGTCAACACATAACAACTCAATTCGCGCCCACTTCGAGTGACTCCATTTCCAGAGACCACTTCGTCTCCGGACCCATGAACTGTTTCTTGTCCTTCTTGCACGCATATTCATACCTTCGACTGGTACACCCATTCTGATGACCCTTCTATGAACCCGAAGCCATTTCTCCTTTTCCTCCAAATGCTATTCTGCATGCCGAAGATAAAATAGAACACTCCAAGCCCCTTTTGAATTTACTACCACTCCAAGATAACATGGAACACTCCAACCATTTTCCCTTTCTCAGTAATTCCGCTACAAAAGCTCGATTATTAACCATACTGCGGGCTTGAAACCCTTAAACACCACATTCTTACCCTTTTTAATCCATTGGAACAATTGTTTAGAGTCACCCACTCCGGCTTGGTCCCGAATGTAATCAACTCTACGGCTTCGCAGGCATCTGAACACACATCTTGATAAAGCACCCAACTGAATCACTTCCCTTGTAAATTACCTATGTACTAAGCATAAATCCTAAATCTTTCCAAAGCCTAAACCTTATTAAACAAGGCCATCCTTTGTACACATTTATCAAATCCTATGCTCAATTACAAAATAACTTGCCAATACGTCGATAATCCTAATCCCCATGAGAAGATAATACTGCAACCCAATCGCCGGCGGTGGGACTCTCTCACTTAGCCTGAAGCTACTCCTTGCACAACTCTAGAAGCCACAAAAATTATTTCTTCATTGCTGACATGATCTTGCACAACCAACCCGTAAAATTTCCTCTGAATTCTTTTGTTAGCATTTCATGAACACTCTAAATCTCTAGCATCATTCATATATTCGGCCTCTTATCGAATAGTCAATTGAATTCCTCGCAGAAACTTGCCAACCACACAATCACTAACCTGCTCACAGGAGATAACCCACCTGTGGAAATTACATGCCGATATCCTCCAACGTTGCAGCATGGGGGAACAATCACTACGACCTCGATACCCATCCTAATCCCATTCTCATTCACCAATGAACAAGTTTGTCCGCTCCTCATGGACATCTATCAATTGCGCGACAATATCTTCAAGTTCGCAGCTATATTGCATCTTTCTTCCTATCGAACAACTCCTTTCTGATGCATCTTATCTCCCGTCGTCATAGCTAATATTTCAATTTAAGTCTATGGACCCAATCACCGTCAACTAAAATTATCAAATCACTCCAAGCTTCTCCTCAAGGTGGGCAGCTATATTACCACATAACTCATATGCTACGCTGCCACTCTCCCACTTTAATCAAACTCACTTCTTTAAGCAATCTGCTCGACCTATGCTTCTTACACCTGACCTCCTTGAAATGGAGCCACTGCCTAACACTTCTCACATGTCTTCCTTCATCGTATTACGCCCATTTGTTGCCTCAATACAATATATCTATAGCACTTAAACCAGCAGATCACCACAACTTTAAACCCTTCCGAAGATCATCTTTCTCGAGCCGCCTACATTAGGAATACCTGTTATATTCTGAACAACCGCACACCATGATCTTTGATAGTCGCTTCTTCAATACTACTTCACAATACTCCGACCCAATGAAACTGAAGAAACTATAACACCGTCGAACTTAACACATTCTATTCGCTAAAAGACGACGATATCACATTACTGATGAAAATTCCACCTCACTTGAAAACACCAAGTCTTATTACTTTATCAACCCAACCTTGAACATTGAAAGTCCAACGGCCTTTCCTCCGTTGGAAATGATATAGTGAAATCTCAGAATCACGCTCTGAGAAGACCTCCTTTCAAGTCATTAATTTTCCCGACATATGGGCAAGCATCCTACCATCATATAAGTACCGTGCGACAACCAATCGTAAGCATCATAACAACCTGAGCATAGCCTAAAAGCTCTCAGAAACCCAACTACTAAGCTGAAACAACATAATATCCTCCCGCAGAGCGACAACAATAGTCCCAACCAACTACGCATGGAAATACATCACGTACCATATCCGTAGTACCATTACAATTCCTCAAATTTATAGCAAGCGCTTCGCGACGTGTAATATTGGGTAAGAAGAAATGTAGGCATAAGCCTCAAAGGAATCAAATCGCATGATGAGGAGTCAAGAAGGGAAGTACTCCTAACAACCCTGTAGCCTCTCAAAGATAAGTACAGACGTCGCCATACTGATCCATAAGACTCTACTAGACTTGCTCATGACTCGTCAAACCTAATGGAACCTAGTGCTCTGATACCACGTTGTCACAAACAAAAATCCATTGAGGTCGTGACAGCGACAAACACCACTGTTAGGCAAGCCAATCATTAAATAGTTGAATTAAATTCCTATTTTAGTATTTTGAAATCGTTACTTTTCATTTCATTACATAATAATCAATAAAAATCCGCTCAGTAAATAACGGTAGTTTAACAATCCATTTAATAAAATACATCCCAAACACATCCCAAAACCCGGTGTCACAAATGCATGAGCAATTTCTAGGAAGTATAGATGTAATACAATATTTCTCCGGAGTACAAACTGGACAAAGAATTTAAATTACAATACAATATATCTGAGGGAGACTCTTCCGGCTGCGGGTCGTCTCAGGATGGTGCAGCTCATCTAACTGCCCATATCAACCATGTCACGGCGGCAAGCGGGGCCACTAGATATACATGTACCTGTGCAATAAAATTCACAGCAAATGTAGTATGAGTACGAAAACAACGTGTACTCTGTAAGTATCCCGCCTAACCTCGAAGAGGTAGTGACGAGAGGTCGACTTTGACACTTGCTAGAGGTCAATTCACTATAATCAAGTGTGATGTCAAACATGGGTATTAAAATCAAATGTCAAATGACAACAAGAAAGAACAACTTTTTCCATAAATTTATAAATTCCCAGTTTCCGTCATTTCCATTAGCAATTTACATCTTAAGGCAAATTAACAATTCAAATTAAAGATGGTATTTAGCAAATATAATGCACATGAAATGCCGAGGGTCGAACGACCTGAACCAACAAGTAATAAATGTGCACTACCGAAGAGACGAACGGCGCGAACCATAGATGCATCTAGTAACCTGTTGTGACGTACGACCTGCTCCCATTAAAGTAGTGGAAATAATCACTCCGCTCGCGGACTATATATTGCGAAGTGGTCACATATAAGCATACACATTCAAAGAGTCCACCCCGACTATATCAGGAAAGCAATTACCCAAGAAATGACAAAGTTCTCTTTTAATGGTCACAAAGATAGTATTTAAGACTTTTCAAGAAATTCATTTGTCAAATTCGATAAGTTTTAATTATTTTTAATTTCATCAATAAGGTTACAAGTACGACAAATAAAACATGCTTTTTGGTCCTAGACTACCCGAACAAGCATAATAATAGCTACGCACGGGCTCCCTTCACCTCGTGCGTACGTAGACCCCACAAATAGTAGCACATATTGAACTAGTTCACCTATGGGGATAATTCCCCATCACAAGGTTAGAAAGGAGACTTACCTCGCTCCGAAGTTCCATAACCGGCTTCCAAGCCCTTCCAATAACTCAAATCAATGCACAATGCTCCAAAACTAGCCAAATAACGGAAAACCAATGAAAATATACTCTAATACTCATAACAATTCAACTTATATAAATTCCCAACTCTGCTTGGAAAGTTGACAAAATTTCCCTCAGGCCCACATCCTCGATTCCTAAATTTTTCGAAGATATAGTTTACCCGTAGCTTCATGAACTCAAATATATAATTCTCTCTCCATTTCATGCCCGAATTCGTGGTAACAATCCCAAAATTACAAATTCTAGGTCTTCGCCTCAAAACCCCAAATTCTACTAATTTCACACATAAATCCGTGCCTAACCCATGTATTTAACTTGAAATGAGTTGGAACAACTTACCTTGTGATACTTGATGAAACTCTCCCCTTGAAGCTCTCCAATAGTTCCCACACCAAATGAAAATGGGAGAAGGATGGCTAATTTCCCGTTTAAAAATAGCACACTGCCTCCAGTCCTTCCGCATCTGCGGTAGCCTCGCCCGCAGGTGCGAATAAGTATCCGCACATGTGGCTTCCTCCTTTCCAGTCGGGCTCCGCACCTGCGCTCCCTCGTCCGCATATGCGCCTTCGCAGGTGCAGAAATAGCCTGGCATCTACGCCCCCAGTCAAGCCAGCCACCTCCGCACCTGTGGCACCAAAGCCGCACCTGCAGCCAAAGCCTCGCAGGTGCGGTCACACCAGACACCAGCAACTTCAGCTCCTCATCAACTTCAAATTTGATCCGTTAACCACCCGGAATCCACCTGAGGCCCCCGTGACCCCGTCCAATCACACCAACCTAATCCAAAACATAATGCAGATCTGCTCAAGGCCTGAAATCACATTAAATAACATCGAAACAATGGAACGCAACTCAATTAAATCTTTATGAACTTTGAAATTTCCTTCTTCTACATTCGATGCCGAAACCCATCAAATCACGTCCGATTGACCCCAAATTTAGCACACAAGTCACATTAGACATTACGAACCAACTCCACCTTTCGGAATTTGAATCCCACCCTGAAATAAAAATTTCCACTTCCGCTCCAACTTCTCAAAAACCTTCAAATTTCTAGCTTTAGCCAAATGACTCAAAAATGACCTACGGACCTCCAAATTTACTTCTTATCGTTCCCCTAACACTGAAATCACCATACGGAGATATTCCCAGACTCAGAATCCCAAACGGACATCAATATCACTGAAATGCACTTCAACCTAAACTTATGAATTTTTTTCTAAAATGCTGACTTCCACAATGTGGGCCGAAACGCTCTCGGGTAATCCAAAACCCAATTCGAACATACGACCGAATCTGAAATCATCATACGAACCTGCTGGAATCTTCAAACCCTTATTCTGAGGTCGTTTACTAAAACAATCCAATCTTAGTAAATTCTTCCAACTTAAGGCTTCTGAAATGAGAATTTTCCTTCCAAATTGGATCCTAACTTCCCAGAAATTCAATTTCGACAACGCCTATGAGTCATAATACCTGAAACAAAGCTGCTCATGGCCTCAAACTGCCGAACGACGAACTAGAGCTCAAAATGACCGGTCGGGTCGTTATAGGGACTCACCATTGTGGACCTCGAGGGGTTCCTAACACCTTCCACTCAAGGTGATTTCGAGTCCTTACCCGATCTCTGGCAATATAAAACAGTTTCATGAGTTATTTTCATTAGGTGCCCTAACGCACCTTAAATTTGTTAGGCGGCGACTCTTCAATTTACGTTCCCGTTTCCTAAAAGGAAATAAGTTGTCCTAGGAATGTCGAAACCTTGATTCCGTGAAAGTAAAACGGGACACGACACCCTCGTATTAAGGCCAAGGCCATGTCACTCAAGGACTAAAGGCTACGGCCATTTAAAAGACTACGGTTATATGAAAAGGCTACGACCGAAATAATGCGGCTTGGAGTCATCCGCCTTTCGCCATAAAACTAAAGGCCTTCAAATACTTCGAAAAAACCAGTTAAATTAGGCTACCCTAGGAAAAAGCAAAGGGGCTTTGATAGAATCAACCCCGAATAATGTGAAAGCTTCGAAAATATTAGCCTTCGAGAAAACCTCAAGAGACACTCGACTGTCATTGCACATCGACTTACAAATAAGGTTCCAAACAATTGAACCGTCCAAAATTCGAGCAAATATAAAAACATGCCAAGGCATAACAAAATTTTTGCAAGTCTTTAGCAGAAAGGGGGAAAATTGTAGCCATCTTAGAGGTCGAATTGTATCTTAGGTCCTATAGACATAATTGTTATGTGGTTCTAGATTTTAATCATACTGGCAATTCATGCAAAACAGTTCCTAAGTGATAGCATGGTTGCCTACTAATTATAATTAGAAGCATTTAAAACTATAGGCATGTTGACAGCGATAATAACGAAACTGTTCAGAATTACTTAATGGTTCCTATAGGCATTCTTTCTAGTGACGTTTGGCAAGACACTATATAGAGTTCATGTTTTAATATTAGCACAGATGATAGTTACTCCCTATAGGCATGAGTTCTACCTTTGGTGGTTGAAACTGTTATTAACTCCTAAAAACATGCATATTAACTGAGCGAGTGTGACAATTAAAACCTACAAGCATGATTTACAGATTCGAATGCTGTAATGTTAATCGAACTCAATTATTTTATTTCCTATAGGCATGTTGTTTAATCATGTAAAGCAAGGTAAACAGGATATTCATATAACCTATTTGAGTCAAAGTAAATCCCTATTGGCAGGTTACATAATAAACGTCTGGACAAGTTTTCAACACACAATTAGTAGAATATTTCTTTGAGCAAAGTAAAACCTATAGGAAGGTTAGCTAACACGCAATGGAAAACATAATAAACATCTAGGCAAGTTTTTAACGCACAATTATCAGAATATTTCTTTAAGCAAAGTAAAACTTATAGGCAGGTTATCTAACAATAATAGTGAACACTTATATGCATGTCATCTAACATACAATAGTAGAAATACCTATAGGCATGTTATCTACCTATTTCATACAAGTATAAAAAAATAAGCCCATATTTTCCAATTTATTATTTCCCCAATCATTGTCACAAATAATTATTACAAAACATAATCAAATGAATGAATTACAAAGTATATAGACTATAGGAAGCCTGCAGCACGCCCAATACACTTGGACATACCAGGCCTTCAATCCCAATAACACCAATGTTCATAGTGACCAACAGTGAATGATTCACCTATGTTTCAGGGATAACCATAACAAGCCCAATTCTTTAGTGTGTCAGAGTTCCCAAGGGCTTCACGAACCTCGGGGATTGCTCACACTAGAGGAGAAACATCAGAACCAATTCAAGGAAAACTATGGACCAAATCCTGATGTGTCAGAGTTCACGAGGGTCTCATATGAACCTTGAGCAGTGCTCACGCCAGGAAAGCTAGGGAACAATGCTAAGATTTTCTTTGGCACTCAGCCAGCAAAATGTTAGAATTCAAAAGAGTGCAGGACATGATTGGGATTTACACTTAGGGATAGAATCACACATAGATTAGAAACTAACAAGTTTGAAAGTTAACAAAGTCATAAACTGATAAGGACAAATTCATGAACATGCTTCACAAAAAAGACAGTAGAGAATTCAGATTTGGATAAGTCACAGAAAGGAAATTCATTGATCAATAATGAGTCGGGAAAACATTAATGATTTGTAGGAATTAATAAAGTGGTTATAACATAGTGAACACATAATTAAATAAGACACATGATAACAAACTTAATTACAAGCTAATGAGTCTACTAATGTTTACATGGTGAACTTAGTTTTTAGGAAAGGTACCAAACCATGTTTAATACTGAAAGATGGTCTTAAATCACATAAAGTCAAGCAGATTTCATTAACTAATTTACTGAGATTAATACTTCTAAAATACTAAAAGCAACTAGTCTAATAGCAGTGTCATACTGAACGGGTAATAGAGCAGAAAGGGTTCAACAACTTACCAGTTCCGATGAAACAGAAAGGAATTAATAACGCAACAATGATCACCAATAGAAGCAAACGATCGAAGATTTCTTGCCTTGGCTTCTAGTCGTCCAGGAATCAAAGCAAAATAATAACAGTATATAGTTGTTTAGGGTATTGAGAATGTTCGAAATTTAAGTCCTCTTTACAATGGGGGAGGGGTTTAAATAGCTCAGAATTAGAGCATACAAATATGAAAACAACCAATCATGGTACTAGAAAGGAAAGCATCTAACAGTTAATTAAGGAAAGAAAACTCGAACCCTAGTTTAGGTAAAAACATACAAACCGACATATATAACAAGTAAAGAGACGCATATAAGCATATTGATAGAGCCTTTAACACAATAACTAGAGAATCAAACAGATTTGAAGAATAAAAAAATATCCAATTTTAGGGTATGTAAAATTAGTCAACAATTAACGGCAAGAGCTTCAATAAAGATGCACATAGCCATATAGACAGAAATATTAAAGAAAAAATAATTAAATAATTGAAAACCCAAAATTTAGGGTAAGAATTAATTAAGATTTGAAGCAGATTTGGTTCGATTTTGAAGAATCAGAAACCCTAATTTTTAGGGTAAGTAAAATCAGTCAAAAAACATTAAAGAAAATTTTTAAAAATGCACAAGGACATATATACAGAAATATTAAGAGAAAATAATTAAATAACAGGAACCAGTATAGGATCTTACAAAGATCTGAACCATAGCTTTAGGGTAAGTAAAGAATCAAAAAGAATCTCAGAGATTCATACCATACAGAGACGAGAGTGAACATAGATGGAAAGAGGCAAAGATTTAAACCAGATTTGGTTCAAAATAAGAGAGATCTGCTTTCCATGTCATGCAAGCGATTATGTAACACCACAAATGGATAACCAGTAATGGAAAATGGTCGATAAGGTAAGGGAATCGATGATTGATTCCATTTATTGGTTGGAATCGAAGGGGATATGGGTGATGGCGCTAGGCTTTCAGAATGAGAGAAGAAGAGAGTGTTTAAGAGAGTATAAGGGCGGCGGGGTTTTTGCAATGAAGGGATTAGGTCTGGGGGTGTTAATTTATAATGGGGGAATAAAGGGTGATCGTTAATCATTAAAGATCAACGACCAGGATTTAAGGGCGATTGGGTCGGGTATAGAGACGGGTTACCAGTTGGTTATCGGGCTAAGGGTCATTTGATTTAGGCTGGGGTGTTGGGCTAATGTATTTTAGGTAATTGGGCTAAGGGTTGGTCCGAAATAAGCTTAAAATTGGGTTGTTATTTAGATACCCAATTTTAATTAATAAATAATGTATAAAAAATGATAAATAAATAGTAAAAATATCATTTGTGTATAAAACAAGTAAAAATAATTATTTAACATTATAAAAAGTATAAAAAGATTATTTTGGCATAAATAAAGTAATTATAAGTTCATATAGCTTATTATTGCAAATGTGCAATTTTAGCCAAAAAATGCAAATATAATTATGACAAATATGCTGAAAAATATTTAAAACCTAATATGGGTGTAAATGCTTAAATTAGATGATAAAAACATTGTAAAATAATTTGTGAGTATTTATATAATAAAAATGAAGGAATGAATTGATTTAAAACCTTTTAAAATTTATAGGAAATTATGAAAAAAGTTATCATGTGTTTATAAATCAAGTGATGGTGCATATGCACTATTTTGAAAGTACATATGTATATTTGAAAAATATGAGGGAAATATTGGGTATCAACAGTCGTATGTACCCATGTTTTTCTTCATTATCTCATCTTTATGTGCTTTGTTTTGAAATTGCATTCAATCATATCCTACCCTACTAATATGAACTTAATCTTATCTGTAAATCCTAAGAGAACGTCTCGTTGCTACTTCTTGGACATAATAGTTTGCCTATTAAAGATCAATGTTCTTATGAAGTTATGGTTCTGCCATCATTTACAAATTAAGTATGATTAATAACATATGATCCTGTTAAGCACCTTTAGGAACTCCATGTTTGAATTTGTAAACCTATAGTCATATGTAATGTCTTGATCATGTTATGGGATCCTTTATAACATCTGTAGAAGTTGTTAATTATGATTGTTTGTATGAACCTTTACTAGTGTTTTTAAAAGTTCCAAGTAGTGTTGTTAATCTATACAAGTCCTTGTTGTAAAACCTAAGCTAACCAATCTGTAATTAGTCTGCCAAGGAAGAAGCATCTATATTTTTGGGAGTAGAGTTTAACTATATATTGGGCTGCTCTCCCTAACACAAGCATTGCCTTAGGCCTTGAGACCCTTGGAAATTTTGAAGTGTTAGAGGATTCAAAGGGTGAATTGACCTTAAGTAGAATTCTCTCCTTAGACCTTAATCCATTGACATTTGTTGTACTCTCTTTGGTCGGGAACCACAGTTGTGGACTTTGAGGGGTGCCTAACACCTTCCCCTCGAAGTAATTTCAAGCCCTTACCCAATTTATGGTTAACTAATTAGTGTTGTAATGACCCTTAATAGGTTCCCTAACGCACCTTAACTCTTTAGGTAGAGACTCTATAATTCCTCAAATACTCCTTTCCCAAAAGGAAATGAGTTGTCCCAATAATGTCAAAAACCCAGACCGATCCGAACAGATAAGGAAAAAGGAGGCGCGAAAATGATGCCACATGGAGGTCTTACACTGAGAATATTTCCTCATGGAGGACTTTTTGGGCTCGAGGTCGCCTGCTCTGAGGTCTTACGGCCTCGAGTTTTTGATGTCGGTCCCCGAGTGTCCGTGAAATTTGTGGCCCTGGAGTCGTTTCTTGTAAAAATAGCAACTTCTATGAAGCGCAAACGTTTTGATGGTAAATGGTACTCCTTTGATTACTTGGTACAAGTATACATAGTTTTTGTTGTCGAGGGTTCGATTATTCTACGCAGACACAGTTCATTTGACCGTTTGGCCCGATACATCAATCTCCGATCGAGACCCTTTTTGGCTCATTTTGATTTCTCTGAGGAGGTGATCTCCCGGGGGGATGCCCCCTAGTATTCGAGGTTGATTGAAGAAAATCCTTGAATACTTGTTAAGTTCTCCTTAGGTAGCATATAGATGTTGCCTCATTAAAAACCTCATCGGTAAAACCCATTTGGAATAAAATCTGATCTAAGGGGAAAAGAGCGCAACTCATGCATTAAAACATAAGGCCTTCGATCTTAGGGGTCGCTTCAATTCTTCCCAATCGAACACCTACACATAGGTTAGTGCAAAACGTAAATGCAAAGGCAGAGGGTTGTACCTTAGCAGTGATGGCGTTTGAGCTTCGATATGCTTCAACTGCTCGCTCCAAGGACGCGGTACGGTCCTTCACACATCCATTCAGGTGCAGCCAAGAATGTAGCTTGTGATTTCTACTTGACCGTTTGCTTGTTCTTTGGCTCCTTCGTTATAGAAGGTGTTGATGCCGGTGCCACGTCGTACACCGTGAACATCTCTCTCGCTGCGTGTTGTTCCCTGTATATCGTTTTTATTCTATCCTTCGTTGGGAATTTCATCATTTCATGGAGGGTCGATGGTACTGCTCGCATGCAGTGTATCCACAGCATTTTCGAGCAAGGCATTGTACCTCATGTCCCCGTCGATGACATGAAACTTGGTATCTTGGGTTGTTCCGGCTACGTTGACCGGAAGGATGATCTCACCTTTTATTGTTTCGCTGGCCATGTTGAATCCGTTGAGGAATCGAAAGGCGGGCACAATCTGGCCGAGAAGTACAAGCTTGTCCACCACCCTCGACCTGATTATGTTGGCCGAGCTGCTTGGATACACAAGTACATGTTTAATTTGAAATATATTCACATGAAAAGAAATAACCAATGCGTCGTTATGAGGCTGAGAAAAGGTCTCGATGTCCTTTTCGCTGAATGTGAGAGCGTCCTCGGGTATGTAACCTCGAGTTCGCTTTTCCCTAGTGATGGTTATTTTTGTTCATTTGACGATGGGTTCCTGTGGGACGTCGATTCCTCCAATGATCATGTGGATGACATATTGTGGTTGTTATGTTTCATTTGACGATAAACCTCTAATTGCTTCTTTCTGCCTTATTTGATAAAGTCCCAATTTGTTATTTCCTGTCGCCTTAGTATTTTCTCCTTATAACCTTAGGGGTATGTCTAGAACTGTCCATAAGTAGAGGTCCTAAATTCCTTCGGAACCATTAAGAAGGGATGGGTAACAACACGCAATAGAGGTCGTTAAATAAAACTCGCTTAAATAACTGCTAAGGGGTGGGAAAGGGTATATATGGATATGATGACCTGTGCGCTGATGCCACGCGTTGCCCCTCTTCTTAGGAGTGATTACCGGGCATTTACCGATGTGATCCTATAGGATAAATTACCCAGGGCTCCCCTATCCTTCATATATTGTGCTTAGACATTAAATCTTTTCAAAACTTTGTTACACATGTGTGCTTAGACTGCAAATCTTTTTTTTTTTTGAAAAACCCTTTACTTGTTTAAACTCTAATCGCTTATTTGCTACTTGTCTAAATTCACAAAGTTATTTGGCCGGGAACCACAATTGTGGACTTTGAAGGGTGCCTAACACCTTCCCCTCTAAGTAATTTCAAGCCCTTACCTAATCTCTGGTTAACTAATTAATGTTGTAATGACCCTTAATAGGTGCCCTAACACACCTTAACTCGTTAGGTGGCGACTCTCCAATTCCTCAAATACCCTTTTCCCAAAAGAAAACGAGTTGTCCCAATAATGTCAAAAACCCTGACCGATCCGAAAGAAGAAGGAAAAAAGGGGGCGCGACATCATGGCCACTCTGCTAGGGATTTTAGGCTTTAACCATTTCAAACTGCTTTGTGGATTAGTACCTTTACTTTGCTAATATTTGCACCCTTTCCCTTTCCCCTTTATGTGCAATTTAATCCTTTCAAGCATTTGATCTTTCTCAAAACCAAAACTGAAATGGTTTACTCTTTCTCTTTGTAACCACTTTAAATTATAAATGTTGTATTTATCGCTTTCATAACGTGCAAATACAGGACTACATGCTTTATTTCTTATTGTTGCATAACCATGCTCAACATCATACTCCACTCGTGCCAGTACAAATCCTATAGCGACGCTTGATGAGTGGTTGCGCTGTTCCTATTTTATACCACCCCTAAATTCAGAAAGGCTTATTTGCGATAAAACTAGTCGATCAACGGTGTAGTCGACAGTGTCGTGCCTTCCCCCTTGAGTTGTCCACTCAAGAGTACCAGTCTAAGACCCCATAGAAACCTTACTCTGTTATACTATTCATGCATCATGGTCAAACCTAGTCGGGTAAGTGTGTTGTCCGCACAATAACCCTTTAAGACAGCCTTGTCCAAAGTCCACCGAGTTTTCAAAATCCCAACGGACATTTTCACGTTCTGTGCATTTATTTGGGGAACTAAATGCTTATATACTAAACATAAATGTGTAAATAGTCGAGTCCGGCGGGGGTAAGGGCCTAATTATGTTTTTCTTGCTGAAATATGAGGCACGAGGTTCCAAGATTCGGCATGGTCAGCAACATCCCTCCTGTAACGACCCGACCGGTCGTTTTGAGATCCAGTGCGTCGTTCAGCAGTTGGGGGTCATGAACAGCTTCATTTCGGGTATTGTGACTTGTGTGAGTTGAAATTCAGGAGGTTCAGAGTTAAATTGAAAGGAAACATTCTCATTTCAGAAGCCTTAAGTTGAAGAAATTGAGTAAGACTGGAATTTTGAGTAAACGTACGAAGGTTCTAGCAGGTTTGTATGATGAATTCGGACTTGGGCGTATGTCCGGATCAGGATTTTGATAACCCGGGAGCGTTTCGGTGTATATTGTGGAAGTCAGCATTTTTGAAGAAATTTCCTAAGTTTGGCTTGAAGCGCATATTGATGTCCGTTTGGGATTCCGAGTCTAGGAATAGCTTCGTATGGTGATTATGGAGTTGGGAGCGCGATCGGAAATTGAATTCGGATGTCTGAATGTCATTTTGAAGTCATTTGGCTAAAGATAGAAATTTGAAGGTTTTTGAGAAGTTTGACCGAGAGTTTGACTTTTTGATATCGGGGTCAGATTTCAGTTCCGAAAGTTGGAGCAGGTCCGTAATGTCGAATATGACTTGTGTGCAAAATTTGGGGTCAATCGGACGTGATTTGATAGGTTTCGGCATCGGATGTAGAAATTTGAAATTTCAAAGTTCATAAAGCTTGAATTGGAGTGCGATTCATGATTTCGACGTTGTTTGATGTGATTTGAGGCCTCGAGCGAGTTCATATCATGTTTTGGGACATGTTGGTATAATTGGTTAAGGTCCTGAGGGCCTCAGGTAGATTTCGGAAGGCTAACGAAATGAATTTCTGAAAAAAAAAAAGGGAAACAATTGCAGAAATTTCTGCTGCACTTTTGGACAGCAATTTATGCACCGAAGAGCTAACTTTGGAAGCGTATATATAAGTATCTGTAAGGAATCAGAATATTTACAAAACATAAAAGTTATAGATCTTGAAGTCTAGTTTTCAGAACATTAAACCATTTGCCATTTGGAGTTTTGTACAAAATCTTATGACCGATTCAAGATGGATGGTGGAGCAGTTTCGCCAGAATTTTCTGATGCATGGAGCCGACTTTAGAAGCTCATATCTTGGGATATAAAGATTTATATGGTTTAAAGCCTATCAAATTAAAGATCTTCGAGTCTAGTTTCTAAATCTTCAAATCGTTTGTTATTTGGATATTTCTACAATAAGTTATGGGTGTTTTAACAGAAGGTGTTCAACAAAGGAAAATTGTAATAGGATGTACAAACTGCACAGCACAAGTGCAAGGTACAACTCGATGAAGTATGGGCAGATTCTTTAAACACGAATTTTGGCCCATTTCTTTCATTTCTTTCATTTGGCTTGGATTATTTTGGAGAGCTCAAGGAGGGATTTTCACCAAGAAACACAAGGTAAGTGATTTATTCCTATTTTTGAGTTAAATATGTGATCTTACATAGATTTAGACATGGAAAATTTGTATAAATTTGGGATTTTTGGGGAAGACCTAGAACTTGGAATTTTGGACTTTTACCATGAATTTGAGCATGAAAATTATAACAAATTGTATATTTGAGTTAGTAAGGTTATGGGTAGAATTTATCTTCGAGAAATTTCGGAATCCGGGCACGTGGGCCCAAGGGCATTTTGGTCAATTCCTTGAGCGGAGTTGGGAAATTATATAATCTGAATTTTTAGCAAATATTAGAGTATATTTTTATTGGTTTGTCGTTGTTTGGTTAGTTTGGGGGCGTTGTTCATCCATTGGAGTCGTCGGAAGGGCTTAAATGCTGGTTATGGAGCTTCGGAGCGAGGTGAGTCTCCCTTCTAACCTTGTAAGAGGGAATTGTACCCATAGGTGTTCTATATGCTGTGTGTAATTGTCTTGGGGGAGCAACGTGCGTACAAGGTGACCAGAGTCCGTACGTAGCGACTATTATGCCATGTCGGGTAGTTTTAGGGCCCACAACATGCCTTATGTTCTTCGTTGTAACGTTTTATATGTTATGAAATCCTGTTATACGTAGTTTTGTTTCTTTGAGATTTTTTGGAAATTTAAAATAATATGGAAAGGAATTGTTTTACGGAAATGTAACATGAAAAGGAATTTTTTTACGGGAAGTAATACGAAAGAACTTGTTTATGGAAAGTAATATGAAAAAAAAAGAATATTGTGTGTGCATGTGACCGCTTCGCAATTTACTTTCCGGGAGTGATGTGTGATTTCCCCCACTCTTATGGGATCGGGCCATATGCCACGACGGAGTTGAAAAGTAATTGTAATATATATGGGATTGGGTCGTACGCCACGGCGGAGTTGAAAAGTATTTGTAATATATATGGGATCGGGACATACGCCACGATGGAGTTGAAAAGTATTTGTAATATATATGGGATCGGTCCGTACGCCACGACGGAGTTGAAAAGTATTTGTAATATATATGGGATCGGGCTGTACGCCACGACGGAGTTGAAAAGTATTGTACATATATTGGATCGGGCCGTACGCCACGGCGGATTTGAGAGGTATTTGTATATATATATATATATATATATATATATATATATATATATATATATATATATATATATATGGGATCGGGCCATACGCCACAGTGGATTGGGAGAGTACTTGTAATATATAAATGGGAGCGGGCCGTACGCCACGGCGGATTGAAAGATAATGGCTTGACAGATGCTTGGAAAAACGAAAAGTGTACATTGTTGTGTAATTTCAGTAGCTACTTGGATTTCTGTACTTGTTATGTATTTGCTGCTCACTGCCTTACCTGCCTACTGTATTTCATTATATCCTGTCTTATATTATTATTGTTGGACCTTAGTGAGTGTCAAGTCGACCTCTCGTCACTACTTCTTCGAGATTAGACGGGATACTCACTGGGTACATATATATATTTATGTACTCATACTACACTTTATGTGCATTTTGTTGCACAGGTACCCTTATAGCACAACAGTTTATTCGGAGAGTTATACGGGCTGCATTCATTCGGAGGCGTTTCACAGCTGACAGAGTCTCCCGTCTATGTATTTCCATTTTATCCTTATTTCCTTTGTCCAATTTGTTCCTCGGACAAGCGTTGTATAATTGTTTAAATTCGTAGAAGCTGCTCATGTACTTGTGTCACCTGGTTCTGGGGAGGTGATGAGATTTACCTTATTATACTAAAACGATTTCCTGTTGTGTTTAATTCACGATAATTTATTTATTTGATAATGAAATGCGAGTAAAGGCAACGATTTCGAAAATGTTAAACAGGAAAGTATTTCAACTAAATCAGGGGTTTGCTTGCCTGACAGTGGTGTCCGGCGCCATCACGACCTATAGATTTTGGGTCGTGACAACGTGGTATCAGAGCTCTAGATTCTTGTAGGTTTCAGGAGTCATGAGAAAATCTAGTAGAGTCTTGCGGATCGGTACGGAGACGTCTGTACTTATCTTCGAGAGGCTACACGACTGTTAGGAGTATCCCTTCTTGATTCCTCATCGTGCGATTTGACTCCTTTAAGGCTTATGCCTATGTTTCTTCCCACTCAATCTTACGTGTCGCGAAGCGCTTGCTATGAATCAGGATTTCGAGAAATTTAAATGATATTATGGATGTGGTGCGGGATGTTCCTCCCTACGAGGTTGATTGAGGCTATTTTCGTGGCTTTGCGGAAGAATATTATGTGTTTCAGCCTAGTAGCTGTGATTTTGACGGCTTTGAGATCATGCTCAGGTTGTGACTAAGCTCAGGATTGGTTATCGCGCGATGTCGATACGATAGTAGAATGCTTGCCCATATGTTGGGGTGATGAATGGCTTGAAGGGAGGTCTTCTCAGGAAGTGGTTTTGAGATTTCAGTGTTTTAGTTCCGGCAAAGGAAATGCATTAGGCTATGAATTGTCAGGTGGGGGTTGATAAAGTAATGAGACTTGGTGTTATCAAGCGAGGTGGAATTTTAATCCGTGATGAGGTATCGGTGTTTTTGATCGAACAGAATGTGTTAAGTTCGCCGGTGTTATAGTTCTTCGGTTGCATTGGGTCAGAGTGCTGTGAAGAAGTATCGAAGAAGTGGCTGTCCGAGGTCATGGTGTGTTGTGGTTCAGCATGTAATGATCATTTCTAATGAAGGCGACCCGAGAAAGATGATATTCGAAGAGTTTGAAGTCGTGGTGATCTGCCGGTTTAAGAGCTATGGGGAATGATATTGAATTGAGGCAGCAAGTGGGCATCATACGATAAAGGAAGATATGTGAGGAGTGCTAGGCGGTGGTGCCCATTATAAAAGGTTAGGTGTAAGGAAAGGAAGTCGGGTAGTGCT
Organism: Nicotiana undulata; assembly: GCA_005239495.1. Taxonomy (NCBI): domain Eukaryota; kingdom Viridiplantae; phylum Streptophyta; class Magnoliopsida; order Solanales; family Solanaceae; genus Nicotiana; species Nicotiana undulata. The sequence continues at coordinate 3,565 of ML295031.1, read as the reverse complement.
TAAAGGAATGAGGTTAACCAAAGTGGGGGAGTCCCACCACCTGCAGTTGGGTTGTGGGGTTGTGTTCTCATGGAGTTGCGGATTGTCGGCATATTGGCAAGTTGTTACAGCTAAGGGAAAGGAGTAAAGCGGTAATTGAGCATGGAATTCGATAAATGTGTGCGAAATTGGTCCTATTGGACCAGGGTTAGGCTTTGGATGATTAAGAATTCGTGCTTAAGGCATAGGCAAGTTGTAAGGGTAGCGACTCAGTCACGTGCTTCGTTGAAAGGGTGTTCATGTGCTAGGAGAGCCTTTGAGTTGATTGTATTAGGGGCTAGTAAGAGTGGGTGACTCTCAGTAGTGGTCCTAATGAATTCGAAAGTTAGAGGAACGTGGTGTTTAAGGGTTTCAGGCAGCAGTGTAAGTAAGAATCGAGCTTCTGCAGTATAATCTCTAAGAAGAAGAGAGATTTGTTAACCATGGTTGAAATGGCACATGTACGGCAGTGATCAGTTCCTTCGTTGTGATTGGGTATGTGTATGGATTGTGTAGAAGTTTGTGGGGCGTGCCGTCCATCGTAATAGATTTTATTTGGAAGCATTCAGGTGATATGGCCTGTCAGGTGTAGGCGGATCCCAAAAGGTTTAGGGTGGTTCAGACCACCACTTGAGGATTGGTATGTATTTTGATTGTGAGAATTCACTCGCGTGTTGTTATGGTTCTCGTAAATTCAGGTAAGTGAAAGTTTCTATGTGATGAAGTGTTCACCCGGTTAGTGGTTCAGGAGTTATGATGGAATTTCCTATGCTATTCTATATGGTCATGTTGTGGGCAATAAACGGTATGTAACCGGAAGTAGGAATCGAGGTTGCGGTCGGGTTAACAAGGATGTCATGAGCTCGGAGGAGCAAGAGCAATGTATGTGAATGTTCTTCAGTGTCATCTGAGTTCGGTGTTTGGTGAAAGAGGCTTGTATCNACTTGTTACCTTGTGTGGAAGGCCGTGGGAGCATGACCGCGGGAAGATTGCATAAGTGTGGCATGTAGTCACCTGATTGGTTGAAGAATTAGACCAAGTATAAAGGAGTGTAATATTGCTTAATTGAGAATTTATGCCTGGAAGGCGTTCGGTTCAGTTGATGGTGGATTCTGGGGTGTTTGACCCGGCTCTGATAGTTGTTCTTGTGTATTATGAGAGGAATTGGGTTATTATGGACCCAGGAAGGGCTATCCACCTAGTTCAGGACGAGCAGAATCGGCTTGAAGTGGATTAATGGATTTAAACAAATTATGGGCTTCATGCGAGTCATAGGTGTTCATTTCAGTATGGCGCTCCTCAAGGAGGGGTATTGGGATATCAAGTGTTATCCCGTCTTCGTCAAATTCATGTGATAATGTGATTGTGCCGTGTGAGTTGTGAAACGGCTTGATAATTTCTTGAGTATTGAGATTCCGCGTAGTGGTGGGGTTATGTGAGCATGATGGCCCTCGAGATTCAAATTATATATCGCACCTAAGTTGTGCTTGAGTTTTGTAGCATATGGTTCTATCATTCTCCCCATAATTGTATTATGCACTTAGCGTGCTTATGACAAATATTCAGTAGTTCGTAATAGTGAACAATTCAGCTCCGTGTATATTTCATTATGTAAACCTTATGATGGGATCGGGTGGCACGCCGCCACGTGTATGTTATTTGGATCGGGTTACACGCCGCAACAGTGTGATGTTGAGCAAGGCTCCTGTAATTATTTTCTTGTGTTTTACTTCATAATTATCTAAGGAAAGTTCATATAAGTTGGGTGAGTTGAGTAGTCCCTTCCGGAGTCATTTCCTTATGTGTCGTGTTCGAATTGTTGCCTATTGGCGCATTGTGGCATTGTGTGAAGCTAATGGCCGTGTTTGGGGTGATTGGTTGTTTGAGCAGTTCATACTAGGTGAGACAAAATTTATAAATCTGGGATCGGTGTGTTAAGACTATGCAAGTATATTACAGGACAATCACCATCATTGGTTGTAATAAGATGATGATGTTAGTCAGGAGGAAGGATTTCGATGTTTAGTTAACTCTGCAGTTGATTAGGAATTTCTACACATTTCCTCCGTTGTGGTGGTATCGTCAGCATTATACCAGGATGTATGTGTGTATCTTATAAGGTGCTTTGAGAGCATCAAATTCGTCGAATTCTAGCTACTAAGGTTTAGGGAGCGTCATTGTGGTGAGATGATGGATTATGTGGTGTATGGTGCTGATTCAACAAGGATACACAGTTGTGTTCTGGTGCCTCGCATGGTAGTTGATGCGGTGTTCACATATTAGAAACAGGCATGGCAGAGAATTTCAAGTGTTGGAACTGGGGTCTAAGTTTATTGTATGGATAAAAGGGAATATGTCACGACCCAAATCTCGATTCAAGTCGCGATGGCGCCCAACGGCAAGGTTAGGCCAGCCAATATAGAAACACTAAGTGTTACCATTCCCCGTTACGCAAATTTCATCTTTTAACCAATTTTAAATAAATATAAACATGATAATGGCGGTGATGTGAAATAAAACAACAAGTGCGGAAAATCAACCAATAGGCATGTCGCATAACATATGTACAACCAACAACCCAAAATATACACCACGTGTGTGTCAGGAACTAGTGTCACGAGTGCCACGGGAAACTACTGAATATACAATGACTACAATATATACAGGGTCTCAGTCTGAATGAAATGGACAGAGAATATAACAAAAGAACTCCAGGGTCCTGCTAGGAAGTCGCTGGGAAAGCAGTTGACCGTGAAGTATGACCACGCTATCAATATCTAGCACCGGCCTGATAATCAGACGTACCAGCCTCCGGACCTGTACAGTCAAGTATAGAAAGAAAAGAAAGTGCAGCATGAGTACATATTTAATAAATTAAATATGTACCCAGTGAGTATCCCGCCTAAACTCAAAGAAGTAGTGACGAGAGGTCGAATCGATACTCACTAAGGTCCAACAGTACTAACATATGATAGAATATAATGAAATATAGTAAGCATGTCAGGGAAAATAAGCAACAAGTATATATATCAAAAGCAGAAATCCAAACAATTGCTAAACTAAACAATAAAGCATTTTCAAGGGTAAGACCACCGAACGATACAATAATCACAAATTCTTAGATCCGCCTTGGCGTACGGCCGCTCCCATAAGGTACCTTCTACACTCGCCGTGGCGTACGACCCGATCCTATATTCATTTCAATTACCTTCCAGCACTGCCGTAGCGTACGGCCCGATCCCATATTCATTTCAATTTCTTTTCAACACTGCCGTGGCGTACGACCCGATCCCATATATTTCATAATTTCTCAATACTGCTGTGGCGTACGGACCGATCCCATACATATTCAATTACTTTCAACTCTGCCGTGGCATACAGCCCGATCCCATATATTTCACAATTTCTTTTCAACTCTGCCGTGGCATACGGCCCGATCCCATAAAGACATAATCACTCTCAAACCTGCCGTGGCGTACGACCTGATCCCATATATTTCACAATTTCTTTTCAACTCTGTCGTGGCGTACGACCCGATCCCATGTAT